>CM077256.1:4018013-4203013 GCA_039654775.1 Spinibarbus caldwelli
TTCCCTTCAATACCTCACGGAGTTCCACCTTCTGCCGTAAAAAATTCAGAAGCCCCGTTAGTCCCGTCTGGAGTCAAGGTCAGAATGCGCGCATGTTGATGACAGACAAATCTCTTTCATTTTTCATGAGTTGCTTAAAGGCATAGAGCGTTTTCTGCCAAAGCAGGGCCTGCGTAATGTGCGATCATTTTCCCCCCACCTCGCTCATTATGTCAAACCGCACACGCAACACAAAGACACATATTTGCTTTGAATTGATGTTTTTGGACTCGCGGGGTACACGCCGCTCGCTAACCGCCAGAGCAAGGACTTATAAATACATCCAGGCGGTCGGCGAAGGGTAATGATGTCTAGAACTGAGGTAATTTGTGGCCCAACAAAGTGTCAACCGCAACACAGTTCATCATTACAAACACCCTCCATATGCATGCGCCCGTACAGTTCGCCGAATTTGACAGCTCGGATATTAGCCCAAAAATTGCTTCAAGACCTTAAACGTGAGATATTAAAGCGGGGAGGTGCGCGAGCTCGATTCATCTTGCCGTTCCGGGGCTGACGTCCCGCCGAACTGTAGCTGTCAGATGTGACTTACTGTCTTGATTATGTGTGGAATAAAGCAAACTGATCAAGACCAATGCTGCGAACAAATGACTCCAAAGTCGAGTGAGATGTTTTGCGAGGGCACGGGCAGACTTTTCCATCTCTGTTTGATCAAATTCCGGGTGTTTACTCCGAATTGTCACATGAAATAAATTTTATCATCAGGAATTCCCAGGAGGTGCTGCGAAGCAGCTGAATTTGATTGCGCATTTCCATACAATATATTCATAATATCAAGTGCCGTTTTGTAGTTATTACATATAATGAAACCGGAGATGTACACCTGTCAGTCATTAGAGCGCGGAACGTTCCGGATGCGAAGTGGCGTCTCAGAGGGTGAAATTACTCTCGGAGAGGGCCGTTCTCATTTTGGAAATCTGCTTCATGAGTCTGATGTTTGGCAGCTTCCATTTCAGCCCACGCTGGCAATGAAAAAGCATTATCCTCCTCTGAAACGCCCAGGAGGCTTTCACAATCATCTGCAAACTGAGAGTTATTCTTATTTGCCTCCAACCTGTCAGGGGCCTCCGTTATTAATGTTCATATGTCATCAGTAACCTGACATTACAGCATTTTAGCAGGAAATAGCATTTTAATTGTTTCCTTTCATGCAGGTTGGCACGGTAAGTGGTGATTGACCTCAAATATTGTGATGGAACGCTTCATTTTACCTCGCGTTTGACGGACTGTTAGTTACAGGTGAAGTTTCTACGCCGCTGCCGTCTCTGAATAGAACTGCAAAAATAATGATTGTTTGCAAACAGGTTTCCTTAACACTCCACTGGTCTGCCATTGGTTGGATGAACAGAACCCTTAATAAGCAATTTCACAGTTTTCATGAATTATTTTTAAGGAAAATTCCACATTGTTAATATTAATTTTTATTATATTGTTATATGTTGTTTACACTAATTCAACTACAAATTATTAATAAATGGTAATCAATCAGTAAAAGCTGTTTAATAATATTTGTTACAATCCAAACAAATTTACATTTACATTTAGTCATTTAGCAGACACTTTTATCCAAAGCGAATACAAATGAAGACAATAGAAGCAATCAAAACCAACAAAAGAGCAACAACATGCAAGTGCTATGACAAGTCTTGGTTAGCCTAAAGCAGTACACATAGCAAGGTTTTTTTTTTTTTTTAAGAAACAAGTAGATAGAATAGAAAAAAGAAAGTGTTAGTTAGAAAGTGTTAGAAAACTAGTGTTAGTTTTTTTTAAAGAAAAGCTAGCACTTAGAGAATAAATATACAATTGATAGAGGGTCAAGTGTGTGTGTGTTTTTTTTTTTTTTTTTAAATAAAAAGAAGACAGATAAAATAGAAAAGAATGCTAGAGTTAGAGGGTCAAATAAAGATGGAAGAGATGGGTTTTTAGCCGTTTCTTGAAGATGGCTAAGGATTCAGCTGCTCGGATTGAGTTGGGCAGGTCATTCCACCAGATGGGAACAGTTAATGAAAAAGTCAGTGAAAGTGATTTTGTGCCTCTTTGATGGCACAATAAAGCATCGTTCACTTGCAGAACGCAAGCTTCTAGAGGGGACATAGGTCTGAAGTACTGAATTTAGGTAAAGGGGTGCAGAGCCAGAGGTGGTTTTGTAGGCAAACATTAATGCCTTGAATTTTATGCGAGCAGCTATTGGTAGCCAGTGCAAATTGATGAACAGAGGTGTGACGTGCATTATTTTCGGCTCATTAAAGATTAATCTTGCAGCAGCATTTTGGATTAATTGTAGAGGTTTGATGGAATTGGCTGGAAGACCTGCCAAGAGAGCATTACAATAGTCAAGTCTGGACAGAACAAGAGCTTGAACAAGGAGTTGTGTTGCATGTTCCGAAAGAAAGCGCCTGATCTTCCTAATATTGTATAAAGCAAATCTGCAGGACCGGGCAGTTTTAGCAATGTGGTCTGAGAAATTCAGCTTATCATCAATCACAACTCCAAGGTTTCTGGCTGTTTTTGAAGGAGTTATGGTTGATGAGCCTAACTGGAAGGTGAAATTGTGATGAAGTGATGGGTTTGCTGAAACTACAAGCAGTTCGGTCTTAGCTAGGTTGAGTTGAAGGTGATGGTCCTTCATCCAGCAAGAAATGTCTGTTAGACATGCTGAGAGGCGAGTAGCTATCGCCGGATCATCAGGATGGAATGAGAGGTAGAGTTGAGTGTCATCAGCATAGCAGTGATATGAAAAGCCATGTTTCTGAATGACAGAACCTAGTGATGCCACGTAGACAGAGAAGTGGTCCAAGAACTGAGCCCTGAGGCTTGGCTATATTATTATTATTATTATAAAACATACAATGTTTTATTATATAAAACATACAAATTGGCTATATTATTATTATTATTTTACTATTGATTTTGGTTTTGTTATTTTCTTGGTTACTTTTTGGTTTTGCTTTCCTGTAGCTCAAATAGTAGAGCATGGTGCTAGCAATACCAAGATCATGGGTTCGATTCCCAGGGAAAGCAAGAGCTGATCAAATGTAAAAAAAAAAAAAACTGTAACTTGAATGCTATGTTAGTCGCTTTGGATAAAAGCGTCTGCTAAATGCATGAAAATGAAAATGAAATGAAAAAATTTTCATACATTTGTATGAAAACATTTGTATGAAACAAAGTAATATTAAATAGTAAATTAATTAATTAAAGCTGTTTAATTATACGTATTAGTTCCAATCCAAACAAATTGGTTATATATACCATCAACATCAATAAGGACCAGAAATGAGCACTCAACTTCAGGTGAAAAATTACAGTATGTTTCCATAATTTTTTTATTTTTCAAATTTTTTTCAAAGATAATTCCACATTAATTGTTAATATTTATTCTTTATTATTATTATTATTATTATTTTACTATTGATTATTTTATCACCAATAATATCAATGAGGACCAACCATCAGTAAGGACCTGACATGAGCTAATCAAATCGAGGTGACTGAGGAGTTTTTAACAAAAACTTTTTCAAGGATAATTCCACATTAATTGTTAATATTTATTAATTTTATTATTTTACTATCGATTATTTATTTTATGTTACATACATTTGGCTACGAAGTAACATTAAGCTGTAAAAAATAAATAAATAAATAAATAAATAAATAAATAACTAAATTTGTTTGATGATCTGAAACATTAAAGTGTGACAAACATGCAAAAAAATAAAAACTCAGGAAGGGGGCCAACAATTTTTCACACCACTATGTGTATATATATATATATATACACTGTGTATATATAATAAAAAAGTTGTTTAATAAAATTTTTAAGTTGTAATCTATACAAATTGGCTACTATGTAATATATATATATATATATATATATATATATATATAATTTATTTAAGCCAATTTTTAATTCACAAAGTCAATTAAAAGAATAAAACAGCACTATGTTTTTTATAATTTACTTTGTAATATTAGCTCATTGGTCTGTATGCATTTTTGCCCAGATTGGCACTCTAAACACCTCTGTGTTTGTTAAGTGGGTTTCGTCTGTTGCTTGTCGCAGTGCACACAAATATGAATACAAAACCCGCAACACCAAAAGCCATTTTGGCACCAAAGCCCCTCTGCCGTGCAACCTTGCGGTATGTCATCAACTTCTCTCTTCACCTGCTGTCTGCCTGATACCTTCGTCTCGAGGACAACAACCGTGGCAAATATTTTACATATCGCCTGTCTTTGATGCTTGAAAGGTGTGTGATTTCACAACACGGGCGACGTGTCTCGGCTTTTTATGCTCCCCGCCTATGCTGCGGGACGTCCCGCCACGTGCTTTCATGTGTAGCGTGCGTGCTCGAATCAAACAGGCCTCTGTGGTGGGGTCGTGTGTTTGTGAGCGCGAGAGAGAACAACAGCTTCCCGTGTTTCTGTCACCATCCTGCTGTATCCGTCTCTCATGTGCCATCTGGATGGATGTTGTGGAGTTAAGACGATGGAGCAGCGAAACACTCCTCTTTCACTTTCTTTCTCGCTTTCGAGCTACCCGCTGTCATTCTACTGTCTGGTGTGGAGGAGACGTTCCTGTGGTGAGGATGACAGATGCAGAGAAACTCGCAATCAGGACTGATTCATAAGTAGATTTTTACATCTTTCAAAGAAAATTTGAGAGGTGCTTAACCATGAATAAGAGGCTGAAATGTCAGGGTTCTGGATGGTTGCTGGGTGCTTGCTTGCTATCCCAATTCAAAAGAGTTAATCTCATAGTCTCTATAACAAAAATCAACAATTAGCAATTACAATTTTCACATAAATCAATGCAATTCTAAACATGAATAATTGAGCGTTAATATACAGTGCCCTCCAAAAGTATTGGAACGGTAAAGACAAAATTGCTCTGTTGGCTGTGGATTCAAGACATTTGCAAATATGATTAAAAGATGAATATGAGACAAAACTACAGAATGTCACATTTTATTATTAGCCGTTTCAACACATACATGTTTTACCAAATAGAAAGAACAGCACTTTTAGAGTTCATCCCACTCATTGATGTGAGCATAAGTATTGCGACAGTTGAACATAAGGCAGATATAAAAGATTAAAAGCTATTATTTAGTTGCAGATCCCTTGTACACAATCACAGCAGTGAGTCTGTGACCCATAGACATCACCAGACTTTTGGTCTCATCATTTGAAATACTTTTCCCAGCCTTTAATGCAGCCAATTCCAATTGTTGCTTGTTTTGGGGAGTTTCTGCCTTTTAATCTCCTCTTCAGCTGGTGAAATTCATGTTCAATAGGATTTAAATCTGGAGATTGACTTGGGCAGTCTAAGACTTTCCATTTCTTTGCCCTTATAAATTCCTTGACTGAACTGGTAGGGCGTTTTGGGTCATTGTCCTGATGCAGTATGAAGCACTTCCCAATGAATCTGGTGGCATTTTCTTGAATATTGGTAGGCAAGATGGTTTTGTACCCTTCCAAATTCATTCTGCTACTGTCATCATACATTATGTCATCAGTAAAGTTGAGAGGGCCTGTTCCAGAGACAGCTATACATGCTCATGCCATGACACCACCTCCACCATGCTTTACAGATGAGGCTGTATGCTTGGGATCTTTTGCAGTTCCCTTTTTTTCTCCACATTTTTTCTTCCTCATCACTTAGATAAAGATTCATCTTTGTCTCATCGGTCCATAAACACAGTTCCAAAACTCTTCTGGCTCACCTTTGTGCTTTTTTGCAAACTCTAATCTTGCCTTTCTATTTTTGGTGCTGGTCAGAGGTTTGCATCTTGCTGTGTAGCATCTGTAATTCTGTGTCAAAGTCTCCTGAGGACAGTAGATTGTCAGAGCATCACCCCAGCTTTCTGGAAGTTGTTGGTGATTTTACAGACACGTCTTTTAGGGTTCATTTTCACAGATTTTATGATTTGTCTGTCATCAGCTACTGTTGTTTTCTCAGCCGATCAGGTCGTTGTTGGTTGCTGGTGTCACTGGTGGTTTCCAAACTCTTGATTTCTCCATGCCCTTTGTTTTTGCTATAGCTCTAATTGACTTCCTCTTTTCTTTTAGCATCTAAATTGCTTGCTTTTCTCTCAAAGTCAGCTCCCTCATCTTGATCCTGGTTTGTGTGTGTGTGTCATCATCGAATGCAAGATTCAGAATGCAGAAGTAATGGATATAACTGATACCACACATTCCCTGCTTTTAATATCTGAAGAATGAATGCAGCAGGACACAGCTGACCACTTAGAAAGACCTGTGAGGCAACTGTTCCAATACTTATGCTCACATCAGATAGGGGGATGAAACTCTAAAAGTGCTGAACTTCTTAGCTGGTAAAACATCTATGTGTTGAATCACCCAATAATAAAATGTGACATTCTGTAGTTTTGTCTCATATTCATCTTTTAATCATATTTGTAAATGTCTTGACTCCACAGCCAACAGAGCAATTTTGTCTTTACTGTTCCAATACTTTTGGAGGGCACTGTATATATTTATAAAAGAATCACAATTAGCTCTGAAACACTGAATTATTTTGATTTACAGCCACGGGCGATGGAAAAGATGCATGCTGAATGTCACAAGGCTCACTTAATGCTCAGTGCTTATAAGCGACTGTCATGTGATGTGAAAAGAGACATTCATTTTGTAATCAACAACTGCATTTGATTTGATTTGTGTTTTATTTATTTATGATTATATACTGTACTTGACATCTTGGAGTCTTGATTATGAAGGATTTATTATTTTTAAGATTTACAAGATATTATATATATATATATATATATATATATATATATATATATATATATATATATATATATATATAATTTTTTAATAAAAATTAAATATACAGTTTTAAAAGAATGTATTAATTAAATGTATTAATGTTTATTAATTTATATTGTCTTTTCTATTATTATTTTAAGTTAAAAACAAGCCAAAAAATCTGTCAGTGCATTAAGACAAAATATTCAAGACACAACCTAAGAATACAAGTCTTCATATCTTATGCAGTGTTGCTTCTGAAGTCAAAGTATCTTGTTTTAAGGATTTGTCGAGGTTATATATTTATTAATTGTAAAACAAGTTGAAAAGAATAGAAATCCTTTTTTTTTTGTGCAGTGTACAACGTTGACTCTTTTTTAATGATTTTTTTTTTTTTTGAGATTATTTACTAAACAAAGTCAATAAAACACTAAATATGTTCTTTTTTATAGCAGTGTACATTATGTTGCCTGTTGTTTTAAGGATGTTTTTATTTATTTATTTTATTTTATTTTTTTTTTTACTGGAAAGTCAAAGAAGACTATACACAGTCTTTTTGCAATGTACAATGTTGCCTAATGAATCAAAGTAAGCATTCAGAAGTATGAGAAGAAAATTTCCATTGATAAACTTTAATCAAATGCCCCTGTTGTGGGATATTCTGGTCCACTGATACAGCTCAGGTCCCCCATTCAGTGCAAGAGTTTTTTTTTTCTCCTGATTTATCACCTGACTGGCCAACTGTAAATCAGATTTGTTAGAAAGGTCAGAGGATTAAGCTCTCACTCAGCTCTCACTCAAGATGATAACCATGGAATGATGTTTAATAACTTTGTTTTAAATAACCCTGAGTATGAGTGATAGTAGTGATGCAAACTCCATTCATTATACAGCACACTCACCACCACAAACACACTCAGATAATGATTTCCTCTCCCTCTGCTTCCCTACTCTAAAAAAAAGGAATAACTTAATCATTTCTGAATGTTTAAATAGTCTAATTGACTTAATCCTCTGTATTTGGGCAGCATTATTAAATGCGAGAGAGGCAGAAATACACAGGCAGACTGTTATTGACTGAAAGTCTCCATGCAGCTTTTCAGGTGAATCGATCGCATGTCTCTCAGGCAAGTTTGAATCATACTAAACCTTTGACTGACAAAACTTCTCCCCATTGAAATGCAGTTGAAAACTCCCCTCTATTGATTCCCTCCTTGATGAATGGAGAAAAATTGAAGGAAAGCAAATCTCTCTTTCTCTCCCTCTCTCTCTCTCGTTTTCCCTCATCACGTTCTACACTTAACCCACACAAACTGAGCTCCTCGATCGCATTTGGAAACAATGAATGGAGAAATGCTGCAGTGTTGTGGCAGAGTTGAATTTCATCCACAGTTCCACAAGTGAGTGCTCATTGGAAACTGATTATCTTTGCATTGATTAGCTGACATCAGTGAGCAGCACAAATAAGACATCAGCCGTAGAGAAATGAGACATGCCCACGCTGAATACTTGTTACGCAATATGACCGCAAATTGCATACTGCAGATTGTTACATGGATATTTATTTCTGTTGAGCACACTGTAAAAATAATAAGATCAATAAGATATGGCAACATATGTTTTTCCTTTAACTCATCAAAATAACTGAACCAATTTTAACAATTTTTAAAATTATACAAAATTCAACTGCAGGCAAGATTTAAAAAATGGGTTTGAATGACTTGTACAGCCAAGTATACTCGTAATTATATGTAAAAAAAAAAAATTAAGGCAGCAACTGAAGTTGAAATAAGTTTTTTTTTTTTTTGTTTGTTTTTTTTTTTATACAACACAGCTATATTTCAACTCAACCTTTAGTTTAAAACAACATTTTGCTAATTCCTTTTAATTATTACGCATGCAGTTCTACTATTCTAAAAAAATAATCACTTTAAATAATTCATCAATACTACCAAGGCTTTATTTATTTGATCAAAATACAAAATAGTAATGTTGTGAAATATTAATACAATTTAAAATAACTGTTTTGTATTTGAATATCTTTTAAAATTTAATTTATCCCTATGGCAAAGCTGAATTTTCATGAATTTTACCTAAAATCATGATATTCATTAAAAATGAATAAATAAAAAAATAGTTCATGTTTATTTACTGTTATTTGTCAACTATACCTGTCTTTTGAAAATAAAGACAAAATGAAACTAAATCAACCATGAATTTAACTGAAATAAAACATTTTATCCAAAATTTTATTACATGAAAGGTAGGGTATGATAGGGTATTGGTTAATATTTTACTGACAATATTGGTATAACCCAGCCAACTTGGGTTATACTTTAGGTTAAAAAAAAGTTGTTTTGGAGGTGTAAAAGCTACTGCATTTTCATGAATAAAATGCACTGAATTGTGCAAAATCAAACCAGAGATACCTATTTTCTAAGAAAGGGTTCATTGTAATTTCATGTCCTCTTGAAAAAAAAAAAAAAAAAGATGCAATTTCACCTGACATGCATTTGATGGCCTGCATGAATCTGTAAATGCATTTGTGGCCCATCTAACTGCAGCACACTCATTTAAACAGCGGTATTCTGTGTGAGCAATGAAAGCCACTCACTTTCAGCCTCCACCGAGAGAGAGAGAGAGAGAGAGAGAGAGAGAGAGAGAGAGAGAGAGAGAGAGAGAGAGAGAGAGAGAGAGAGAGAGCCGGGGGGGATCTGAACCCCTGCTGCTCAGGTCCTTCAGAGAGGCCTCGGGGGCCGTGTTTCAGTCCAGCCCGGGGGGCCCGAGTCCCAGCCACGCCTGCAGGGCACTGGGTTTGTTTGTGGTGAAAGAGGAGAGGAGAGTGTGACAGCGTTTCTCTCTTCCATTTCTACAGATGTGCTCTGATGCTCTTACATAATGAGAGGAGGCAGAGGAGAGAGCTGGCACTCGTTTTTTCCTCAAGGCATGAAAATATGCTTCAAGGATGCTTGTAAATAAAATGATAATTGCATTGAAACTTTTGCTTTCTTTTTCAGAAACTTTTATTGCTAATATTTTAACTATTTGAACTACTGATATTGCATCAGTCTTTGCAGATTTAGTTTTTAATAAACAAACCAAGATAAGCATATTTGAGTTGCAAATTGCAAAATGCACCATGAAGTGTGTGAGTTTCTCATGCTGTAATGTCATCAAATGCAGTCACTCTCAGCACCCTCAGGTTCGCCTGGGGCCAAAAACACTACCACACACACACACACACACACACACACACACAAACCTCATGGTCAAGGTCTCACTACAGAGACCAGCTGTGTTACCCAGGACCAGAAAAGTGATGTCACACAAGTTGAGACAGAGATTTCAAAACAAGTGATGTCATCAGTGTGCGCTAGAATTCCAAACGCAAGCAGAAGCAAAGATGAACAATAAATAAATAAATAAATAAATAAAAATAAATTAATAAAAAAATTTAGTGTTTAAAGTCAACATGAAGCATTTGTAACCGATTTTACTTCTGAAAGCACGCATTTTCACAGGAGATTTGCAACAAAAACAAAAACTGGGTTTGTTAGTTCACTAAAGAAAAAACATTAAAATTCTGTCATCATTTACTCACCCTCATGTGACTCCAAAACTGTTCAAAACTGTCTGACTTTCTCTCTTCCACTGAATTTTACTGCATGGACAATAAACAAACAGACCAACAAATAAATATTCTTTTGTGTTCCATAAAAAAAGTCAGTTGTTCAAATTTGGAATTTTCATTTTTGGATGAACTACTCCTTTAATTTATTCTGTTAATATAGTGAGCTTAATTATTTATTTATCCTTTTTTAAAGGAAGTGTATGTGATTAACCATGTCCACTTACCTTAAGTTGATCTACTTTTAAATTTGACACGTTTTCTTAAAAATATAGCAATTGTGCAGGAAGATGCTGAAAAAAAAAACAGACATCCATCTGCATGTGTACACAAGAAAAAATTAATTACTGAATTAATTCATTTATAATTTATTTAACATTTTAGTCATTGACAGCCCTAGAAAAAGTCTCTAAAATTAAAAAATGAGCAGGATTTGTGACACAAACTGAAAATGAGGAAAGGAAAAGAAAGTTAATACATTTTGGAAAATGACTATGAAGACAAAAACAGTTTGTTTCAAATAATGTGCACTGATGAATCGTTCACAATAAGACCAGAAACATGCATTAAGAAAGCAAAATGGGTCCATTTTGACTTCATGTTGACTTTAATAATAAAAAGTTATAGACGAGACAAGCGAGGCAAGCGAATCATCTGTAGACACATGAGACGGGGTGTGTAATAGAATAATTAAGGCCTCCACGGTGGTAATGGCCCATGCGTTGAGTCAGCAAAATTTCGAGGCTTTTTAATCAACCCCGAACAAACGTTGTAAACTGCCTACATGCCACTGTCAATGTTTATTAAATCCCCAGTCACAGAATTTTAAATATTCCCACAAATTGAAGCAGTTGTTGAAAAACTAATATTTCAGTCACTCCGAGAGACATTAATATATTGGTTGCCACATGCCCTTTGCATTCACAAGAGCAATTACGGACCCCGGCATAGGCAGGAGAGTAATGAGACAGAATAAATATTTTCTCTTTCTTCTTCAGCCACCCGTGTAAGCGGAGCGCAGAGAGAGGGCCGCCGCGGATGACAGACGTCTGCGGCGAACACCCGGGAAATATATATCAAAGTCAGACTCATAATTTATGTAATGACATTTGCTTGGCCACTGATTAGCTGCCTTATCAACCTCGGTAATAAAGGAGACCTAACCCCAGAGTTTATCATTCATTTATCAGCAGTCGTTTTGAATAATATCACAGGATTGTAATGTACTCATTATGCGGCGTGGAGAGCGCGGACTGAGGCGGTGTCACGGACTGTCATAGTTCACGCCTCTTAATTTGCCTCCGCTCTCCGACGCCTGGGACAAATTGAGTCAACAGGAAAAAAAAAGGCGATGACGACGAATAAAAAGGCGTATCAGAGGACCGGATCTCGAGGGCCGAGAGAGAGCAGAGGAGGATGTAGGAAATGTTAAATACAAACTGGAGGCCGCTGAGGTTGCAGCCAATCAGATGCTGCAGAAACGGAGGGACAATTAATATCAAGAGCCAATTAAAAGCTGAGAGGAGGGAGGGGGATGTTTACAGTGCTTTTGATGATTTAAAATTAAGGTGAAACAAAGACTAAAAGAAAGAAAACAAACTAATTTGTATGTTATTTTGGATAAAAGAATGTAAGAATGCAGAAATCAGATGCTACAGAAAAGAAGAGAAAAATTAATATTCAGAAAATATTAAAAAATGAGGGGGGGGGGGGGTCAATTTCCAGTTATTTTGAAGATATATGGACTAAAGTGATAGAAAGATGAAAGGAAAACAAGAAAGAAAGAAGAAAGAAAAAGTGAGAAGAATGAAGAATAAGAAAGAACTAAAGCATAAGAAACAAATAAAACAAAACAAAACAAACACTTTGATAACAGCATCTGCTGAATGAATAAATGTAGAAAGCATACAAACGTTTGAAAGCCACTTTGGTTGCAGCCAATCAGAAGCTAGGAAAATTAATAATTTAAATGCTGAGAAGAGGGAGGGGCCTATTACCAGTTCTTTTGATGATATAAGGACTGAGAAGTAACAATTTGTAAGTCGTTCAATAAAAGTGACTGCTGAACAAATACATGTAACAACCAAATCAGTGGTCACTTGGGTTGCAGCCAATCAGATGCTACAAAATGAATACAAACAGCCAATTAGAAGCTGAGAGGAGGGAGGTACATATCAATATTCAACAGTGAGATTCAGCGAATCTGCTCAAAACAACAGAACAAAGAATGGATGACAATTTTCATTGATACAAAACAAATAAACAAACCTCAAAAGCAGCGTTTTGTCTTCTCGTCATATCAAAAGCCCCTGAAACCCATAAAGACTCCATAAAGTGAGACTGACATGTTTTTCAAACTTTTCCACCTACAGATCAGATGACACACGGCATAATGGAGAGTGCAGGCAATATGATTGTTACACAGCACTTATCCATTTTCCCAGATATGATGGATTTTTGTGCATCTGAAGCGAGAGGAATGAAAGAATATGAGAAATTACAGCAGCTCCAGGAACGCAGCGACGGTAAATGTAATTTGATCGACACAAATTACGGCTGGCATGTTGGGGAGTTTCGTCTAGTCCTCCAGTAATATTCCTGTCAGAAATCTCATATATCCGTTCCCATAAAACACTGTTTATTTATTCTCTCTCACTCGCACACATACACACGCTCGCTCTGTCTCTCATTCTCTCAAATTGCAGGATATTACATTTGTTTTGCTGCTGTTGGAGGGATAAACTGTGTCTCGAAGTGTGTAGTCGCATGTCACGGATACAATAAGGCACTAGTCAAAAGCATTGATGAAAAGAGCAGCATCACATTTTCCCTTTAACTCCCTTTAGAATTAATACAATCACACATCTACATACAGTAAAGTGCACATTTATCATCTTCTAACATTCTTTTAAATCAAATGTTTCATTTACTTTAAAAAACAGATTTCACATGAATGCGTATATTTCACACAAAAAAAGCAGGCCGTTTACACAAGATGCTCAAAAAACTGAATGCATGGTTTTAAAAGTTGAGCTTCTTATAGTATAAACACAACATGGCTCATGGCACAAAGTGCTGAAAAAAAAAAATAAAATAGTAAAATGCAACATCTAGCCTGTTTAGGTAGAAAAACATTTAAGATATAAATAAATTATTTTTTAAAAAGGGATATGTTTCAAGCATCAATAAAAATTGTCTGTCCTCATTAGCAAAATGCTGAATGCAAAAAATATATAAAATGTATTTAAAAAAAATTAAATTAATAAGACAACTATAATAACTACTTTATTTTAATGACCAAGAAAAAACTGATTTACATAGAACAACACCGAACAGCTTATAATGCTTGTTGCTTCATTGTACCAGTTTAGGACATAAAACGCTAAAATAATAAAATAAATAAGTAAATAAAAATAAAAATTATGCGCTCTTTTGTGAAATTCATGTGTTTTTCATTCCTGAAAGGTATTATTATAGGCAGTGGTGTAAAATGATGCTATTTACACTGAGCATAAATAGTCTTAGATACTGTTAGCAGCAAGTAAAAATAGCAACAAATAGCATCTTGTTTACACTAAATGCAAATAATGTAAATTGAAGCAATATGTTATTTGTACTAAAGGTAAAATATCTCAGCAGTGGGTGGAGTACATGAAAATAGCCTTTGCCAGTTAGGTTATTTGCACTCAGTGTAGCACTGCATTTATTATTTGACAAAATTTGGTAACCCTTTACATGAAGTCTTTATGTACTGCATAATGCATTATAAATGTATTCATATTATTAATTGTACTGCATTATATATTTTCATAAATAATTGTATCTAAAGTTACAAAAAATGCATTATAGTATTTGCAGGCTCCTTATCTGAAATTGTTTGTTTGCCACGTTTTAATGGTTATTCTGTTCTTTCTAAAGGTGCAACGATTAAGTATTATAACTGTGGTTACATGAAATCCTAATTAATGCATTAATAATCCTTTTAGAATGCATTATATATAAAGGCTGGTATAGAAAGAATCATTTTGGGAGTAAAAGTTGCAGTAAACATTCATTGTCAGTCTGTTCTTTATATTGAAACCTGGTGAGGTCGTATCACAGGAGGGCATCCTAAACATCTGGAGCCGAGGAGGAAGTCGAGCTCGGTAAGTCTGTCAGCGCTTTAACCAAACACACAAGAGGAAAACCCAACGAGAATAACAAACCAGCCCGTCTTACAAAACAGACAGAGGACCACCCTGCAAACAATAAAATACCTCGCACAATAAACGGAAGGGCCGCTGGAATACACAATAAGATGGAATCATCCATTGAGCATTAAAAAAAAACAATAGGATCTGGAAGCTTTGCACATAAAGTCCAAGAACACCACTAATTTTACACCTCGGTGTCCTTAAGGACATTTCCTGTTGTTTCCGATGCTTTGTGGTCTGTCAGACACCCGGAATCATGGGAAGAGTGGTGAGCGGCACTGGGGCGGCGAGTCCACGCTGGAAAATTTCACTCCGATTTCACGCCGATCCACAAACAAACACTTCCCTCTAAGGTGAGACAGTATAGGGAAGAAAAACTCTCAATTCCAGCAGGCTTCATGACTGCAGAAGAGCAGGGTGTGTGAGAACGTGCTCTTATTACCCCAGTAGAGGGGGCTCCTCGCTCTAAATCAATAATAATGACGGTGATTAATGAAGGGAGATTCTCAGCCTGTGGAAGTCTGTCTCCGTCCCCTACGGAAGATTCAGACTCCGATCGGATCCTCCAAAGTGCTAAACCACCAAATCCTCTTGCAACGGCTTGTCAATTCAACAGGGACGTCTCCAACAGACACTCATAAACGCACGCAGACAAACTCACACACTTATAAGGCTATGAAAACACACTTTCTCTTTTCATCACTGGGACTTTTAAGAAGTATTCAGAATCAGCTTTCCAAAAAAAAAAAAAAAACGCTATCACCAATTATCGCACGGCTTTACGGAGCATCAGTTTCTCTCTTCCTTTATATTTTTTCCTCTCCCTCTCAACCTAAAACCCTTATGTTGAGCCGTTTAAGCAAATGGCTTTTGTTGCCATCAAAGAATTTTATACATTTCTATGCTGTTCACATGAATACATCAGAGCTAGTTTTATTACGGTACGCTTTAATGATATTTATATAATCCCTCTTTACCGTGGCCTGTAAATAGGATGGTAGCCCAAGGGTGAGTCCTCACAGAGAGCCGTGTTACGAGATGAATATCACAATGGAATTCATCTTCAATTGTCCTCTTGAGTCCTAATGTCGGACAGAACATGCAAATATTATATCGTGTAAGAGATTAAATATCATTTACACAGCTTTGATTTTCATGTTCTATTTTTAATGGCTTCAGGACAGAATTTAAGACATTTATGTAAAAATCTTAATTCAAAAGCAGATTGAAACAAAAGATTGCCCCATGGTAATTTCTAATGTGCATGTTTAATGTTAAATGTCTAATGTTTTACAACTGGAAAATGTCATAAAATGTATATTAATATATTGGTATGTTTTATTTATTCTATTAATATTATTTAAATTCTACTAATATTATTTAAATTAATATTAATATACATTAATATAAAAACTACATTTTTCTTTATTTTATTTTTATTTTTAAACAATTAATAATAACAATAAAGAAAATATTAAATATTTTCATATTATAATAATTAATAGACAATTTTATATAATTTATATTCATACAATACATAAATTATTTATACAATAATATACATTTTTTTTTATAAAATAATCAAATATTTTATACATTTAAAACACACTTTAATATGTATGAATGCCATGTTATTATATAACAAAATATCAAACTAAGTGGAATTTTAAGGTCAGAAACACATTTTTCAAGATAAATAAAAAAAAAAAGAAAGTAAAGTTGGTTTTAAATAAACATCCATTTAAATATACATCCATTTTTTTTATTTGTTTGTTTTGTTTTGTGTGAAAAGTATTTTCATATTTTTTATTTTATTTTAATGCCAGTTGGTTTGCTATTTTTTTATTTTTAAGTGTCCAAATACTTTTTAGGGTCACTTCAATTGACAATCTTAAATCCTACAAATTGCATATTTAAAGTTTACAAAGATTTTACACACACAAAAAAATAACTCTATTAAAGGGGTAGCATATGACGTTGCTAAAAAGAACATTATGTTGTGTATTTGGTGTAACGCAATGTGTTTATGCGGTTTAAGGTAAAAAAAAAAAAAAAAAATTAAAAAACTAGTGCTGTCAATCGATTAATCGCACATTTAAAATACTAGGATTTACCTGTAAATGTGTTGAAATGAAATGCATGACAAACTAGTTTAAGGAAACAGAACCTTTCACACTTCCGCCAGGTATGAGACATAATCCTTATTATTCTTTTATCATTATTCATTTGTTTTTATTCAGCCATTATCAGTCTTTATACTGACAATAAAACGTTTACCAATCCACATCGCTTCAATCCCAGTTTACATTTACCCAACTATTATCAAAAGTATTTCTAAATAAATACAACAAAACATTTTCTTGTGACCTTACGTGAAGTATTATGACAAAATGCTTTAAGAAGAAGAATTGGACCTGTTCTGCAGGTGCATTAGCGCTAACATTAGCATCATGCTTCATAAAACGATTTATGAGATTAATAGTACACTTTTACTCAAAACTCACTTTAAACCACCATCGAGTGTTTGTAATAACTTCCTTTTACGATCACATGTGGAATTTGGTCGTTTACTGTTGTTAAAATATGCTATTTATAGCCTTTTATATCGCTGCACAAATTAGCACTTCAGATGTACACATTCATCTCAAGAAAATCACATACAAACCATATCCTATCGTAATCGTGTGTTTATTATCGTATATAATCTATAGTGGCTGTTGTCATGTTTATTTCTGCTGTGTAAAAGCCTAACGTGTGCTCTGCTGAAACTCACGTTGTTTGTGATGTTACAGCCGCCTCTCCGTTCTTAAGATGCCAGGGATACATTCCAAGTATAATACACATTAGTAAAAGGATCTGTTTTAATTTTTATTTGTCTATATACACTTTGGGCGGCCGCGGTACATTATAAAAATAGCCCAAAAAAACAACCCGCGGCTGTATTTTCAAAATAGCCCACTAGTGCCGTTACCCTGGCAACACTGGTTCACTGTAGCCTCATCACACAATGATAGATAACCTTCCGCGCTGCGATGACTGCAAGAAGTTGGGGTCAAGCAGTATCACGATTAATTTGCGTTAAAAAAATATTAACGCGTTAAAATTTTTAGATTAATCGCATGCGTTAACGCGTTAACACCCCTAAAAAAAACACATTATTTTCCACATACTGTGCATTATTGTTGCTCCTCTATGCCCCGCCTTTCTGAAACGCATCGATTTTTACAAAGCTCATCGTTCTGAGAAGCGAGGCGTGCTCTGATTGGCCAGCTATCCAGTGCGTTGTGATTGGCCGAATACCTCAAGCGTGAGACGGAAATGTTACGCCCCTCACCGTATTGTGATGCTGTGTCCCGGCGCAACTACACAAAAACAATAAAACCCATTACAAACGAGGCATTTGTTGCATCCAGTGGGGACATAATTACTGATAATAATGACTTATACTGTCTTTTTACGCGACACGTTGCATCGCGCCGCATAAACATTACCATGTCTGCATTTGTGATCAGAGAAATGACAAACAACAAGCACTACTCTACACAACTCAACACTCGCGTTTGAATCGTCAGTGGTAAATTCTTTAAATATGAAAACATACTTACAGTCTGCGAGTCAGAAGCGCCAGACTGTCCTTGCAAAGTTGGAATTGCCCCACTTTATAGAAACAGTCTTTGAGCACAGCTGGCAGCTACTCCCAGGTTCAGGAAATAGTCCTCTGTAAAATGTGCTGCACACACACGAATATTTGAGTTTAACTGTTCTGGAACAGTGTTGTAAATACAACTGAAACATTGATTTCTAGTTATGTCCTCTTTTGGAAGCCCAAACAAAGCAGTTTCGCTTTCACAAGGAAACACAGCGTCTCCAGGACATGGCGCCGGCGGCAGCAACAACACTACAGCAAGAATAAAAGTCCCGCCCTCTTTCTTTGAGTGTACATTTGGGCGGTGTTTTGCAAATCTCCCCACACTGTGACATAGACATGTGGGGGCGTGTTTGAATAATCCGTTTTAGGGGGGCGTGGTCGAGTCTTAACTTTTATAAAGAATATCTCTTTGGTTTTGAGACTTTAGTCTTTGCAACTTCAGGGATCTTATCTATGCACAAACAGCTTGTAACACTCCAAAGAGAAAGGAAAACTTGAAATCGCATCATATGACTCCTTTAATCTCACTTTGTCTTGGTTTTGGGCGATTTGCATGTAAAGGAGAGGGTTTGTGTGTCCATATGGCCATGTGATCCTCAGACATGTCAAAGTCGACACATGGGAATTTTGACCCGAGCTGCTCCTTTATACTCAGCATGATCCTTCATTGCATACAGCCTGTCTGAATTAGCATCAGCTGCAAAAATACAATTCACACATGCACAGACTATATCATACAGTACTAACTTCCCTAGTAAGGATACCTCACCCAAGTCAATTCTGTCATCAATTACTCACCATCAAACCCAGTATGCACTTTTTTTTTTTTTTGTTCTTTCCTGTGGAATATACAAAATAAGATATTTTCAGTAATGTGTCATAAAAAGAAGATTTATGAATATAAACAGATATACAGGTGCATCTCAATAAATTAGAATGTCGTGGAAAAGTTCATTTATTTCAGTAATTCAACTCAAATTGTGAAACTCGTGTATTAAATAAATTCAGTGCACACAGACTGAAGTAAAGTCTTTGGTTCTTTTAATTGTGATGATTTTCGCTCACATTTAACAAAAACCCACCAATTCACTATCTCAACAAATTAGAATAATTCATAAGACCAATTTAAAAAAAAAAAAAAAAAAAACAAAAAAAAAAAAAAAAAAAACATTTTTAGTGAATTGTTGGCCTTCTGGAAAGTATGTTCATTTACTATATATGTACTCAATACTTGGTAGGGGCTCCTTTTGCTTTAATTACTGCCTCAATTTGGCGTGGCATGGAGGTGATCAGTTTGTGGCACTGCTGAGGTGGTATGGAAGCCCAGGTTTCTTTGACAGTGGCCTTCAGCTCATCTGCATTTTTTTGGTCTCTTGTTTCTCATTTTCCTCTTGACAATACCCCATAGATTTTCTATGGGGTTCAGGTCTGGTGAGTTTGCTGGCCAGTCAAGCACACCAACACCATGGTCATTTAACCAACTTTTGGTGGTTTTGGCAGTGTGGGCAGGTGCCAAATCCTGCTGGAAAATGAAATCAGCATCTTTAAAAAGCTGGTCAACAGAAGGAAGCAAGTGCTCCAAAATTTCTTTGTAAACGGGTGCAGTGACTTTGGTTTTCAAAAAACACAATGGACCAACACCAGCAGATGACATTGCACCCCAAATCATCACAGACTGTGGAAACTTAACACTGGACTTGAAGCAACTTGGGCAATGAGCTTCTCCACCCTTCCTCCAGACTCTAGGACCTTGGTTTCCAAATGAAATACAAAACTTGCTCTCATCTGAAAAGAGGACTTTGGACCACTGGGCAACAGTCCAGTTCTTCTTCTCCTTAGCCCAGGTAAGACGCCTCTGACGTTGTCTGTGGTTCAGGAGTACGACAACTGTAGCCAAATTCCTTGACACGTCTGTGTGTGGTGGCTCTTGATGCCTTCACCCCAGCCTCAGTCCATTCCTTGTGAAGTTCACCCAAATTCTTGAATCGATTTTGCTTGACAATCCTCATAAGGCTGCGGTTCTCTCAGTTGGTTGTGCATCTTTTTCTTTCACACTTTTTCCTCCCACTCAACTTTCTGTTAACATGCTTGGATACAGCACTCTGTGAACAGCCAGCTTCTTTGGCAATGAATGTTTGTGGCTTACCCTCCTTGTGAAGGGTGTCAATGATTGTCTTCTGGACAACTGTCAGATCAGCAGTCTTCCCCATGATTGTGTAGCCTAGTGAACCACACTGAGAGATCATTTTGAAGGCTCAGGAAACATTTGCAGGTGTTTTGAGTTGATTAGCTGATTGGCATGTCACCATATTCGAATTTGTAGAGATAGTGAATTGGTGGGTTTTTGTTAAATGTGAGCCAAAATCATCACAATTAAAAGAACCAAAGACTTAAACTACTTCAGTCTGTGTGCATTGAATTTATTTAATACACGAGTTTCACAATGTGAGTTGAATTACTGAAATAAATGAACTTTTCCACGACATTCTAATTTATTGAGATGCACCTGTATAGGGATTTAGGTTGAACTGTGCGATACGGCTACAAACACAAGGTCAACTCAGCCTGAATAACACGTGCATCACAAACCAAGTGAATCGATGTGCTTGTGAAAACAGATATGCATTAAACATGAAAAAGCATTGCACACACCATATAGAAGCAAACAGACCACTTTTAAAACCAGGGCTATATACATTTCTCCTAGGTAAAGGAATGCAAATGAGGGGATGGTGTGTAGCCCTTCAGAAATGCCAGCGATAAAGGGTAAAATGTCACTTTGATTTAAAGAGAGGACAGTTAGCAGTTCATTAAAGGGAGGGCCATATTGCGCTACGGAGGCCTGCTGGCAACCTTTCCGATCTGGGCCACTCACAGCCCGTCCAGATGGCATGAGAATCCGTGCGGAGTTTAAAAAGATCTTAGAGAGGGTGGCAGCGTGCTTCCCTTGCCCGTCACTGACATGGTGTACCTTGCCAGAGCCCAGAGTTTCTCTCTCTCTCTTTCTCTCTCTCTCTCTCTCTCTCTCTCTCTCTCTCTCTCTCGCGTTCTGTCTCTCTGCAAAGTGTCATCGCCTGAGTAGGAATATGCTCGTACTAAAGAGCTGTTGGAAATGCTGATTTATGAGCACTGAAATGTATTCTGCTAGTTAGTATGGAGATCAGTGCTGAAGACGATTAGTACAAACATTGTCTCTGCTAGGAAAGCAAATATCACTGTATCACTGGAGGAAGTCCACATTCAATCAGCGCTGCCAACTGCTATTGAACTAAATGTGCCACATAAAGTTTTCAGTTTTGCATCCCAGTGTTAGGGAGAAATTACATAAGAGTAGCAATATCTTATCCGGTAAAGAACTACTAACCAACATTGCTAGTTTTGTAAACTGAAGATAATCATCTCTGTTTTCTCTTATTTCTAGCATAATAAAGTCAAAGTTAATTTGTTAATCAGACAGTTAATATGAATGAAATAGTTCAAACACAAAACCAAACAATATTTTGTATCACTGCATGATATATTGCAACAGTTTTGCAGCAAAGTATTGAGTAAAATAGTTCTGCCTATATATATATTTTTATATACATTGACTATGAGTGATCAACATATCAACTGAAGTCATATGATTTTTAATCTTTGAGGAGCAGAAAAAACTTACAGTAGTTTTAAATGTATGAAGGAGAGATTTCCAGAAGGTTTCTTTCTTCCTATCTGTCTATCTCTCTTGCTCTTCTGCAGGGATCCTGAGGGTCCTGGACTTCACAGCGCTGGAAGGCTGCATTTATTCAGGTGAGTTCAAGGGTCAGGAATAAAAACACAAAGAAAACCTAGCAAAAACAACACACATTAAACTAGTTAGATATATTTTACATGTTTTATTTATTAGTAGTCTTTGCTAAGGCAATCATTACTACTATATTGATAGAGTAAAACAAACTCGTCCCATACCATTTGTGCAATGTACAGTACATGAAGGATTCCTCAGATTTTATGGTTTGTTAAGAAATGTACTGTTTTGAATGAACAATTCTCACACGGTGTACATTGAAACGGCCAAAAAATCCCACAGACTTACACAGGAGGGACCCAAGTTATATCTAGAGACCAGAATATCAGATACTTTTTTCCTTACTCTTGTAAGTAAACACCTAACAACTACTCAGAATACTTTTGCAACCACACAGAACACAATAGCAACCGCATACCACCTTGCTAAAATATAAACAACAGCAAAACATGGTCCCAGCAATCATCCACAACACGGCATCTTTTGTAGGGACAAACGCCATTCTGAAAATATAGTTATATATTTAAATTTCAGCCCCGAAAGTATGTAAGATTGATGAGCAGTTGCTAAACCGCGAAAAGAGCTGATTGCTTTACGGCATCAACAAATGAACGTGCACAGCTATCCACTGTAATTAGGACAGTGGTATATTTACAACAGTAAATACTTAACTGTAGGGGGCTCCAAAGTCGCAAAAATACACAAAACTACATACAGTTGCTTTAAGTAATCTTTTTTTATTTTATATTAGAATTACTTCATAAATTACACTTCATATTTAATGAAACTTTAAAAAAACGAACTTTCAAAAAGTGTTTCAGAAATGTGAAGAAAACCACAGCTTTCCTCATAATGACAGCAATCTTCTGAAATATTAGGTTAAACATTATAAACACATATCTGGTCTCATTATGTGTATCAATCATAATATGGATTTGTCAAATTAAATGCTCATATAGCAGAGTCAGATTGACCAAGAATGCTCAAGGAACATAAAACATGACAAATTACGTGAGTTTATGTCCCAGTAGACTGGCATGATTCACTGCTGGACTTGACCACTTCAGCAATAAGGCGGAAAACACAGTTATAACAGATGGCCTGACACAACATAACCCAAAACCCTCAAAAGTGTGGGCTTATCTGTCATGCTCTGAGGTCTGGATATTGACTCTAAAAGCCAGCAAACTTTAGCCGACGTCTCCACGGCTTACAGGAAGTTGCTTGAGCGATGAGAGAGCAAATATTAAGCTTGACTACTTTTTTTCCAAAGTGTTTGATCAAACTTTTTGTGAATATATGACCCACTGCTTTTGACTTATTGACCTTTGCAGCTCGGATCCCTTTGGGTCGTAACATCATCACTCGTAAATATACAGTAAGATTTGTTCATGGAAGAATCCGCCTCTTTCTCCATCTTCTGCGCTTCGAGCTTGGACTCTTCGGATGGCAGGGCATAGTTGAAGGGCCGGTATCTAATTGATCTCCTTAACCTGCGGTCACAGCGCCATGCACGGTCACAAGTGGGAATTAATAACAAAATCACCGTGGGGGTGGATGAACTGACAGCTAGCGAGTCCTTCGAATCGGCTCAGCTCATTTCTCCAGTACCTGCTGACCTCCGAGGCGCTGCCTGCCATCATTTACAGTATCGGACCTGAATTATTTATGTCACGTTCCCTCCGCTGAGAGGAAATCAATGCAGGTGGTCATTCCGTTTGTGCATCCTCTCCATGACCATTATTCCGAACTCACTGGCCATCAACGTTCCCTCACAGTCGAGGACTTGTTGAAGGGCTACATCTCTGTAACAATGAGGTTTTAGTCAAAAGTGAACACAAGAAAACCACAAAACCAGTATTATTGCAATTTAAAACAACTGTTTTCAATTTGTATATATTTTAAAATGTAATTTATTCCCATGATGGCAAAGGAATAAATGACATAAGCCTTCGGAAATTCTGATATGCTGATCAAAGTTCTTTAAAAATCCCACACAATTAGCAATTATTTAAAAATAATAAATGTAAAGTACTATTAGGTCATTATATATATATATATATATATATATATATATATATATATATATATATATATATGTAACAATGTAAAAGTGTTTACTGAAATTAAACTATTAATTTCTTTAAAAAAAATAATAATAATAAGTTACTGTCCCTTGAGTAAAGTGTGACAACTAACCCTGTTTTTACTATCTACACATATTATGTATAACATGAATGCTGTAATGCAAACAAACTAGCCCAACTAGTCTATTTGTGGTCACACAAGGGGAAATAATATATTAAAATTATATTTACACCAATAATCTATATAAATGCTGCAAGAAAGAGAAATCCACTTGGCTCTGAATGATTAATTCATCCTTCCCACTCCTTTTTACTCTCACTGGTTTAATACAAATCTCACAGGCCCTTCTGAAAAGCCTCAGAATATCTTTAAATATTAATCTGGATTAGAAACCATGTAATTATGTCAATCTAGCAGTTCACTTGAGTTTAACCTGGTATTTAGGTCATTATTCTACCTGAATTTAAGAGCAGGCACTGAGTGATTTCTATTTGACAGGAGACGGGGAATATCCTGAGCACAGACACACGGCCTCTGAAGATCACCGAATTGCTCAAAGGAGAGGCGTGGAGGGTTGTTAAGCCTCATTAAAAGAGTCACGCATATTAATGACTGGAACTCAGATCTGACTGGCCCAGTCAAAAGGCAGGTTAATGAATATGGCCGCAGGGGTTCATGGGAAATTACTCACATTTTGCAGCTGGAAGAGCAAATGACTTGCCCTACCTTTGTATAACAGATAGATATAGTACAAGCAAGTACCAATTATTTAAAAATATACAAATCTATCTATCTATCTATCTATCTATCTATCTATCTATCTATCTATCTATCTATCTATCTATCTGTCTATCTATCTATCTATCTATCTATCTATCAAACTGCAATCATAAATATTTAGTAAATGTAAAATAATATGTCAAACCAACAGAAATAAATATATAGAAAATAAATAATTGTAATAAGAAAGATAGATAGATGGATAGATGGATAGATGGATGGATGGATGGATAGATATAGATATAGATAGATATAAACAAACATTTAAACAAACATGTATAACTATATACTGCTTTAAAGTAGCAGGCTTTGCAGCAATTTCTGCTTTTTCAGGAAGTATGCTTTTCTTTCTTCTTAAATATCTTGTTTGTTTGGAAATATGCAACATCAGATTAATAAAAAAGTCAAACAATTGGAGTTTCCAGAGAGTGTGATGGTAATAAAATTCATGCAAATGCAAACCAAAACAGGATGGCAGGCACTCCGGCAGCTAGTGACCTTTAAGTTCATGATGAAAAACAAATGTCAAGTGTCTAAGAGGGTGGACTGTTCCAGGCTTTGCAGGGATTTGGTGTGTTGTCTTATAGGACACATCAATTCAACCCACCATCAATATCTTGGAAAACAGGGGTGTTTGTGCTCAAATCCAGCTCCTTATTTATATAGAAAACAAGATTGGGACTCTTTGATCCTCTCTTAGTGATGTAGATGAGGGCGATGTAACCCCGCTTAGACACAGTCATTAGGCACCGCATTGATTATAAAGATGGGTGTGATTTAAATTGCAATTGTACACAGTTTCCACATTTACAGCTAAAATAATCTGAGTTTTTTATTTATTTTTTTTTTATTTTGTGATGTCATAATACCATGCAAAATGAGTTACAAGAAAATACTATTTCAGTCTTAATTATGTTGCTTGCCATTTCTTTGTAATTATTTGTGAAATTAGCTATGAATTTCTGAGAGGAAATGGTTTCTACACCAATTTTTTTGCAGTGTAACTCAACCCAAAGTTTCTCTGATACTACAGACTCTACATATGGCTCGGGTCCAGCCTTCAATGCAAGGGGCTGTTATATTGTTTGCAAGGACAAAAACTTAAATCCAATTGCTCAACAAGCCGCACAATTTGAGGTATCATTCATAGGACGAGTCATGAACAGAAGCTTGAAACTTCATTTAGGAGTTGGTTCGAATCCCCAACCCAAAGTATGAGGTTTAACAAATGCGTCTAATTTGAAAAGTGTGAAGCTACATGTATGACACTCAACACCTCGTCCGCCTCTGCAAGCACATGATGAGAAATAAAATAAAAGTTGAGCGCTTATTTTATAAATATGTCAATTTACAATAACATATGCCTGTGCAGATGACGTGCCAACCTGGAGTTATATTTCATCCTGAGGAGCAAGACATCAAGGCCTTGGTAACAGTCTTATTGAAACGAGAAAAAGATTGATAACTCTGAGCTTATTGTCGACAGAGTTTACACAGATCATGTCATACAAACTCACTGTATAGAGTCCCACATCTCCACAGAGAGCGACCGTTTGGCGTGGAAGGAGCGAACGTGCAATGGGAGGAGAATTTGTCCCTGCAAAAGCAAACAGAATCCCATCTGAGATTTGACAATCATAGAATTGCATTAAAATAACTGGGTAAAATACAATGACTATGTCCGATAATTCAGTCTTCCCAAACGTCTCGGGTATACTTATAGGGACAGAGATATACAATGTTTTTGGTGCAACCAAACAAATCTGCTCACTTTCTCTCTACTTCAAAACTAAGTCGGTCTCGGAACAATAGAATCAAATGATGAATTCTTTTCAGGAGGTCAGAGGGTTCTCGGTAGTTTGTTCATTTACGCCCAACGCTCAATGCACTAAAGAAAATCCCCAAATTTAATAGAAACTCGGAGGTGGAAATGCCTGTCACTAGTCTTCAAAGCAGCTCCTTCCACAACATAAAGACCGGATTGGACTATTTTATGACTTACAGTGCCCACAAATAAATGTTCCAAGTACACAAAGACAACTCTTTCAACATAGCGAGGAAGGAAAGACATTTGTATATCCTGCAGCATGTAGAAAGGTTACATGGCCTCTTGTTTGAGAGTATGGAAACCATTGTTTTGATAGATCCATCCACCTCATAACAAACCCAACGCATCCTATGCAGATCGTTTCGAGGACAACCGGCGCTTAAAATGTCCTGTTTACGTCTGATAAACATATCAGATATCCAGCGGCTCGTTTTCTGAAGTCGACTTCCGACAAATATTTTGTAACTCTATCACCATCCGCTTTTATTTCCCCTGCTCGTCCGGCGACTGGAAGTCGACTTCGGCTAAATGCGGGCAATTTGGTTCACTTTTCTCCACCTTCACCCTATTTCTGTCAACCGGCGTGCAAATGGATTGTGGGAAAAGCAATGTGTCCCCAACAATTCCATCATGAAGAAATGAGGAAAGGCAACATTACAGATGAGTTCACATATACAGTAGTCAGGCTGAACCGCACTTCGCTCTCCTCCTCACCTCTGACAGTTATTGTTTGCCGAACGGATGACAAGATTGATGCTTCTCTGTAAATCAGGAGCGGGCATGAGTGACTCCTTCCCTTTCTCGTATCTATCATCGGCAGAATGGAGATTAATAGGAGAGAGTCCTATTCTTGGATTTGTTGAGGGCACTTGCTCCCTGACCTCTGGTAAATAATTAGATATCTTTGAGACCCAGTGCACCGTGGCGATGGACAGACAGGGCCTGCAGACGGACTCTAATGGCCTGTGGGCTGAATTCATGTGCAAATGGTCTAGTCTGCACCAGACAAGAAAAGGCGATGTAGTTTTGGCTTTTTTTGTGTGTTTATATATGCAAACATACCTGCATATAAGAGGGAAATATGCATGCAGGTATGTTGTATATTTGTATGCATTTCCATAAAGAAAAAAAATGATCAATCAAACATAAATAAGTAAATAAATAAATTAATAAAAAGTCTGACAATGTTTGTTGTATGCTTCCAGCAGAAATAATTATCAATGTCTGGAGAGAAGATCCAGAGAAAGCTGGTAGGAAGAGTCTGAAGAAATGCGGCATATCTAAAACAAAAGAGAACAATCACAAAGCTTGTTAAACATGCATCCTTTAGCTCCACAACATGTTCATTAAACTCTTTGCAAGCAGTTTTTATTTGTTTGTTTTCTTGTTTGCTTTTGTTTTGATTTGTTTTTGGGAGGGAATGCCTTATAGCACTGCGTCTAAGCCAAAATCTGCATAAGAAAGTCATCTTCTAATTGGCTGTAAGGTTTCATTCTTCCAGCAATTAATAAGAGAATGCAAGTTTCATGGATGCCTTGTTAAAAGGTATTAGAATATCTGTGCCATTGCTGCTGCTACAGAGAGAAGTGCATCCCAACAAAATATTATCAAAGACTCAGGGCCCAGGGGCCTTTTGGATATTTTTATTTTCTTATAATTGAGTTGTAATGTGCCTATATGGGCCACATTTTCTTGCTTTATAGAGGTTTTTAATGCTTTCCATTATCACTCCACAAAACTTGAGGTTTATGCTTTAAAACTTGGAAAGACTTTCATTAACAATGAAAATTTGACAAAGAAAAAAAGCAGATATAAATCCACAGGAAAGTGCTGTATACCAACAGAAATCCTTTCCTAAAGTGGAATAAAAATGAAAGGAAAAAATGCAATATGTTTGAAATGGTTTTCTTAATAAAAAAAAAAATAAATAAAATAAAAATAAAATAAAATAAAATAAAATAAAATAACTAATAATAAACTAAGATAAATACTAAACTACGTTTTTAACAACAACAACAACAATAATAATAATAAATAGTTAATTTTTCCATGTCAAAAGTGCAGCATTTGAAGACATGGCAGAAATGGCAACATCCTCTTAAAACTATATTCACTTAATTGTGGTATTGTGCGAAAAAGAAACAAATTTTCAGTTTAATATTTTATCCAATAAAATGTACCACACATAAGGAATGACCCAACCGCTCTTCTGTTCAAAGCCAACGTCAGCGGCAAACATGACAGAGAGCAGTTCCAGCCAATGTTCTCATCCTTCATTAATGCCGTTAGACTTCTAGCGCTGGCTTCTGCTTTGAATTGCTGTCGAGGTGAAGTGCTTAGGCAAGAGCGGAGTGATGGATGATCAGGCAGTGAAAAGGGGGACTTCTGGGCAGGAGAGGGTGGGGGTGAATGATTCACAATTTCCCTCGTTCAAAGGCTTCTGTGATAATGACACATCTCCTGCTGCAGCGTCCTTTATTACTGCTACTAATAGAAACAACAATAATAAAAACAATAAAACTAATACAATAACACATACTAATAACCACCCTCCACATTACCGTCATCATTGTAAACTTAATTTGTCCCATTAATTGTCAGGCATTATGCTGAATATACACAGCTCTTCCTTATAAACTGCAGTAATAATCTACGAATAGCTCTGTTATCGCTGTGAGGTGAAATTGTGCTGTAATGTAATATTATTTGATATTTAAGGGTTTACTTTTATAGCACACTTCTGTTTTTAAAATTAGGCCACAATGATTCCGGCATTATTGCGTAATAATCCAATGCAATATGTTTTATTGTATTTTTGCCAATTACATTACTCGCGGCCGAGTGCACCTGGATGTCACCTTTGAGGAGGTTGTTATAGGTTTATTATAAAGGTTTATTATTGCAGACCTGTTTACCTCCAGAAAATAATATTTTCTCCTGATAAGCAATTTTGTTTATTACTTTTAATGATTTCATTAGGAGGACGCCTCGGAGGTGGGCTGCGGTGTTGGGCAGCTCGCTCATCTTCCTTTGAGAGACTACAAACACATGCAAGGCACATGATGAGATTAACTATTAAAACTGCAAATGTTAATCATACCGGACAACGTAGCTGATAACAATGCCATAACGGCCATCAATAAAACAACATAATTTACTTAAAATCCACAACACACCACCCCAAAAGCAATAACTGTGTTTGTTGTCCTAAAAATCAACTGGAGGATGTTAGTGATACATGATACATAAGAGCGAGTCACATTGTTTGGGTAGTTTTGTTGTTTAAATAATCAAGTTTTAATATACTGAGGGAGAAAACTAACTCTTGGTGTTTCGATTCATCTTAAAGGCAGTTGCTTGGTCGGCACATGCTGCCATCATTGCTTCAGTGGCAATCAGTTTCATAAACGTTTCCTAAACCACAATGATCAGGCTGAATCAGCAGACAGGGTAAAATTAGTCTGTTACATGCTGGTAAGAACCCTGCAAAAATCCACTAACCTACTAAATTGTAATAAAATATTTGTGAAATTTTGCTGTTTATACTCTCAGTATTTATGGCTAAATGTAAGATTTGTGGATTTGAATGGCTTATAAAATTTCCATCCATTTGAATTTCACATTTTTAACATAACCTAATAAACTTAATATGATGCACATTTGTCAGTCATACATAATGTACAATTTCGGTACTGTAAATCATGCCTTAGTTTATTATTAACTATTTGCATCTATTTAGTTTTAAATAATCATATTTAAATAAATTTATCAAAATAAATAATATATGTATCAAAATAAAATATTTAAATAAGTGTAAGCTATTCAAATTTCTTAGAATCAGCATTAATCTGTATAACAATTAAATTGTTCAGTTAATAAGTACTGTTAAAATATTGATGATTACTGGGTATTTAAAAATTACATAAAATGTAAAAAAAAAACAAAAAAAAAAAAAACCTTATGATAATATTGAATTATATAGAATTAAAACAATGTATTGACTTATAAAACGACTTTTTTGTAATGTCTATTCTGCAAAAATATAAATGCCATTTATTTAATTAATCATTGTATCATGCAAGTCATTTGATTACATTTTTTGACAGCCCAAGTCAGGATATACTTCTACTTTTGAATGGCCATCAATGGAGTAAGATGCTTTTTGGCCCAGATGGTTTAGTTAACATTATCTACCAGCTGCTAACTGCTGAAGTAGCTAAACTAGCCAATCTCGACCCCTTATAGATAACTAATGGGCTAAATCGACAACTACAGTCAACTATGGGTCATTAAGATCTGTTCTCTGATTGCAAAATCCAGTCAAAGCCACTGTATTAGTGCACAACGAATGTAAATGCATCTATCATGGCTTTAAATCATTCCACACCAGGTTTGGGTTTGACACAGTTATGCTGAATGTGATTTTCAGTAATAAAATCATCCATGGGAGCTTATCTAAACATGCACAAATTAATTTACATCTTATTTAAGGCTCCATTTGTAAATACGCTAAAGTGACGGCTCACCCCAGTACATCCACAGAGCATGTTCAGATCAGAATCATCCAGTTAAGCTATAAGCAACAGTAATTGCCGTTCAAAGCACCTTGTCACTTGAGAGTCACGTTCAGTCGGGCGTATCGGCGCTCCATTGAAGTACCCTCCACTCAACGGCGTTCGGCTTCATACAAAGAGCGATTGTGTTGGGTGCAGAGTGGTTTACATGTTGTCGCTTTGACTCTGCCAGCGTCTTCATGGGAAAGCGGCGTGGGGTTCTGCCAGCCGTTCTCCACTGCTCGCTGTGATTCCGTTAAGAAGCCCGGGCACCATGCCATCGCACTGTAAAGCCTTCTCTGCTCATTCTTTCCTTTTCTCTGAAAGAAAGTCTGTTGACCTCAGATAGACAGGCTGAAATTTCCAGAGCATTAAATCAGGCCTGCTACTCGATGCCGTCGCAGAGAGCTGACCCATGTAATCGCTATGGCGCACTGGAGTCGTATTGTTTTTAAGGTATCGTCTCCATGTGAGAGACGGGACCGGGCTTTCCTCGATAATGACGGTGTGTGGAAGTGTGACAGGGCTTCGCCGCTGCCGTCCATGGTTCAAGCACTTCAGATTGGGAAAATGTCATAGTTTGGCTGAGAGCAAAGTGCAGTGGATAATCTTGTGTTGGCCTCTACTCACTTCACCGCTCTGGGTGTCCTGCCAAGAACGGGTGGTTGAAAAAAGACCACCGCACCATGTTTTACTTCCTGAGATGCATGTACCTGAAACTGGCACTGCTAAAGTTTCTCTACTTGGTCATTTATTTGCTGCTGTACATGTTATAGTGTTGTAAGTGATTTAGAACAGCGACTGCCAACTTTGTTCCGGAAACATGGTTCAAGAAGGGGTTTTCCCATCTTTAACAACATATGGATGTAAAGTAGTGTTCTAAGACTTTCACCAAAACAACTATCTCCAAGATTAAACACAACAACAAAAACACTGACAACAAAAAACAACAACTACAAAAGACTGTGTAGTTAAATTTTGTTATGAAGAAATTAACTACACCAACAAGAGTAAAACAAAAATTGGTGGTACAATACCAAAAGTATTGGCTCATGATTATTGATTATGAATATTAAAACAAAATGAAATATATATTCTGTTTATATACTGTGAAAATATCTAAGTTTATTGCAGAAAATCATATATTTTCATGCCATTATATATATATATATATATATATATATATACAGGTGCATCTCAATAAATTAGAATGTCGTGGAAAAGTTCATTTATTTCAGTAATTCAACTCAAATTGTGAAACTCGTGTATTAAATAAATTCAATGCACACAGACTGAAGTAGTTTAAGTCTTTGGTTCTTTTAATTGTGATGATTTTGGCTCACATTTAACAAAAACCCACCAATTCACTATCTCAACAAATTAGAATATGGTGACATGCCAATCAGCTAATCAACTCAAAACACCTGCAAAGGTTTCCTGATCCTTCAAAATTATCTCTCAGTGTGGTTCACTAGGCTACACAATCATGGGGAAGACTGCTGATCTGACAGTTGTCCAGAAGACAATCATTGACACCCTTCACAAGGAGGGTAAGCCACAAACATCCATTGCCAAAGAAGCTGGCTGTTCACAGAGTGCTGTATCCAAGCATGTTAACAGAAAGTTGAGTGGAAGGAAAAAGTGTGGAAGAAAAAGATGCACAACCAACCGAGGGAACCGCAGCCTTATGAGGATTGTCAAGCAAAATCGATTCAAGAATTTGGGTGAACTTCACAAGGAATGGACTGAGACTGGGGTCAAGGCATCAAGAGCCACCACACACAGACGTGTCAAGGAATTTGGCTACAGTTGTCGTATTCCTCTTGTTAAGCCTTTCCTGAACCACAGACAACGTCAGAGGCGTCTTACCTGGGCTAAGGAGAAGAAGAACTGGACTGTTGCCGAGTCATCCAAAGTCCTCTTTTCAGATGAGAGCAAGTTTTGTATTTCATTTGGAAACCAAGGTCCTAGAGTCTGGAGGAAGGGTGGAGAAGCTCATAGCCTAAGTTGCTTGAAGTCCAGTGTTAAGTTTCCACAGTCTGTGATGATTCGGGGTGCAATGTCATCTGCTGGTGCTGGTCCATTGTGTTTTTTGAAAACCAAAGTCACTGCACCCGTTTACCAAGAAATTTTGGAGCACTTCATGCTACCTTCTGCTGACGAGCTTTTTAAAGATGCTGATTTCATTTTCCAGCAGGATTTGGCACCTGCCCACACTGCCAAAAGCACCAAAAGTTGGTTAAATGACCATGGTGTTGGTGTGCTTGACTGGCCTGCAAACTCACCAGACCTGAACCCCATAGAGAATCTATGGGGTATTGTCAAGAGGAAGATGAGAAACAAGAGACCAAAAAATGCAGATGAGCTGAAGTCCACTGTCAAAGAAACCTGGGCTTCCATACCACCTCAGCAGTGCCACAAACTGATCACCTCCATGCCACACCGAATTGAGGCAGTGATTAAAGCAAAAGGAGCCCCTACCAAGTATTGAGTACATATACAGTAAATGAACATACTTTCCAGAAGGCCAACAATTCACTAAAAATGTTTTTTTTTTTTTTTTGGTCTTATGAAGTATTCTAATTTGTTGAGATAGTGAATTGGTGGATTTTTGTTAAATGTGAGCCAAAATCATCACAATTAAAAGAACCAAAGACTTAAACTACTTCAGTCTGTGTGCATTGAATTTATTTAATACACGAGTTTCACAATTTGAGTTGAATTACTGAAATAAATGAACTTTTCCATGACATTCTAATTTATTGAGATGCACCTGTATGTATATATATATATATATATATATATATATATATATATATATATATATATATATATATATATATATATATATATATATAAACTTAGATATTCCAAATAAAATGAATAATTTATATACTATTAATTAATGACTCATAAGTCTAATTAAATCAATAGTTTTGCTATTGTACCCCATTTTTCGATTCATTTTTATTGAAGGGGTACTTTATTTCAGAATTTATTTTAGTTTTTTAGTTTTTTTTTCTCTCTCTCTCTCTAGAAACTATGCTATAAAATGTTTTAAAAAATTATTTCACACTTCTGCACAAGATCACCTCATAGTAATAAACTCATAGTAAATCTGTCTTTAAGAAGGTTTATGTGACAAAACCTTAAGGTTTATATGCTAAAAATCAATTACTTTAATGAAAAAATAAATGGGATTTTATTTCTGGAATGCTACTGCAGTAGACGACAATTTGGCAGCTATAACTTGTCAGCTGACACAACTACTATTTTCTTCAACCATAAAGTAGAAGCATATGCTCACCAGATAAATATCATTACTTTTTGAGAATATTTATTGAAGAGAAAAATTTACTTAATTTTTACTTTGTGAAAGTCTCCTGTGTGCAAACAGCCCAAAATGTGTGTAGTCAGATTATTTTCAACATCTATTTTGGTCATCAAAGAAACTAAATTATTGTAGTTGTTAAGAACCGAATCCCACTCCCCTAAGATTTACACCCCAAGGACAGCATTCAGCGTGAAGAAAACAGTTCACGCATTCTCTCTGAATGACGTATTGAAAATAATCCCATCCCAAGTGGGACTTCACTTAGCACATAAGCAGGACCAATACGCACTTCCTCCTCCCTCCCTCTGTGTTTGTGTCTCTTTCCTGCACTTGAGCCGCATACAAAGAAAGGAATTAAAAGCAGTGTCGGTTTGGAATGTGTTCCCAGTTTCGTACACCAAGGATTTGGCTAGATTGAGCAAATTCAGCGAAATAACGACTTAAGTCAGCAATTTGACTGTCGGAAATTCTTCAACATCTTTTGGTTGTGAAAATTCATTCTTGAGTGTTTACTTCAACTATGACATTAAAAATATATTGTACAGTATCTCTGATTGAAATGAGTTGGTACTTCAATAATAGTGCTGGGTAGCAACAGATTACATGTAATCTGGATTACTTGTAATTAGATTATATTACATTTTAAAATACTTGTAACCAGACAGTTACTTTTTATTGATTACATGATTACATATTATTCACAAAATAGCAATGAATGATTCATAATTTATTGATTCTCCCTATTTATTATTTTTCATCTCTTAATTTTTCCCTTCTAAAATAGCATACCGCTTATATACGTTCAGAAACATTTCAACATTGCATCAACTACTGATGAACACATTGATTCTTATTTACCCTGCATTTCCTTCACAAACCCCAGTTTGGGAAACCTTGACATAATGTAATGTTTAAAGTACTTCATGTTGTTATTAACTTTGAAAGGAATACATTTTCTTTCTCTTTGTATTTTCATATCAGAATGGTACAAGATTATCTTGTTTAAATTAATGTGATAAATTAGATTAAAAGTAATCTAAAAGTAATCCGATTATATTACTTAAAATGTGTAATGCAATGGATTATGTTGCTAACTACAATTTTTTGTCATGTTATTTGGAATCAGTAACAGACCAATTTTGTAAGTAATCTACCCAGTACTGGTGGTTGTTCATACTGCAAACATCTGAAACGTAAAGACTTTTTTGTTCATACACCATATTTCATCAAATACAGTTAAAATATGCAACAAATTTCATGAACACAGTATTCTGTAAACATCAAATGACTAAGGTTTTACATTTTAGATGCTGTCAAGTCATTACTATTGTAACGTACAATCACAGAACCATATTTTACATATGAATGAGGTCCCATTGGATCTCTTCAGAGAGAAAGACTGTGACAGAAGCACTGGCCAGCTCTTTAAAGCTCTCACCTCTCTGACTCTCTCCCATGGGTGAAGATGCTGTGAGCACAACACCCAATTCGAACCAGGGCACTCACCCACACCTCCACCGCACGGCTGGCGGGGGGTCGGGAGGGGTGCGGCAATGATTTGATTAATAAAAGTCAGAAATTTACAGGCAGAAAATAATCTATAGATGTGATGGAGTGGAACATTTCTCATCAAACTGTGAAAATTCTCAGATCCCAGAAGAACCGCGGCTCGGCAAAGTTCCATCTGTGCAAATACAAGCTCTGAGGAACACAGACTTGAGCTCAAAATGAGAAATTTGATGGCACGTGCAGTGAGTGTTGCAAACCTAATTTTAACGTCTGAGAGTAGATTGAATACCTCCATTCATTTTTGGATAATTTAAAACGCTTCAGACCGACTATTTTTTTTTTTTTTTTTTTTTTTTTTTTTCACAGGGCCAACTCCCCTGTGCAGCCTCTCAAAATTGATGGAGAATCTAAAACAATTAAATGCAGCAGCAACATTAACCCATTTCACACCACTCTGAAAGGGTTTACACTCTTTTTCCCCAATAATTTCAAATGTACTGGCATTTCATAGTCATTTTAATTTTGTTTTTCTCTTTTAAAGGGTGAAACCACAGTTAGTTAAAGATATTAAGGCAAAGGTTAAGTGTGTAATTTCTGCACCACTAGCAAAAGTAATTCAACTCCCAACTCACAGCAATGTCTGGCCTGGTCAAGAGGCTAAAATAGATTTAAATTCAGTTTGGTGCCAGAAATACTATACAATCTGCTTTTAAGTAAATATGTTACAGCATTTGAAGATGCTTTAAAATAAGTACACTTCTGACAACACTTTAAATCTATATCTCCAATTTATTTGGTTCACGCCTAAGATCGTCTCGGTTACGTACGTAACCCTCGTTCCCTGATGGAGGGAACGGAGACGTTATGTCGTGACGACATAGGGGATTTACTTGGAAGCCCCAATCATCTCTGACTTTAAGAGAAAACGCCAATGAATATTGGCTAGTGGATTTTGCATACCTGAGCCACACCCAGCCCTCGCGGGTATAAATAGGCGGCAGGTGCATCCACTCATTAGGTTTTACGCTGAGGAGCCGAGAACGAGTCCCTGGCAACCAGCGATGGTTCAAGATTGTGGCATGGGGACATAACGTCTCCGTTCCCTCCATCAGGGAACGAGGGTTACGTACGTAACCGAGACGTTCCCTATCTGTTGCTCACTACGAGTTATGTCGTGACGACATAGGGGTCCTATGGAAAGCGCCACAACCTGAACCCCGTCACAACCTTGTGGCATGCAGATGCTGACAAGCGAGCGCGTGACAGACAAATGCCATGCAAAAGTCGCAACCTTCCCATCGCCCCAGCGCAAATTCGCTAACCTTGGTGCCCGCAGGGACCACTGAGTACATCGCTGCTGGAGATAGCCAAGCCGCTGTTCCTTTTCCCACAGAAGTCGGAAGGGATTTCGACCTTCAATGAAAGATAGCTTCAAGTCTTTCCTATTTGTTGTTACAGCTTGGCAGTAACGACGAGGAAGCGAGCCTTCCGGAGAAGGGCGCTACGGAGGCCACATCCTGCCCGAAGGGAGGTAACATGTGGAGACACTGATATGGACTGACCCAGGTCTGGGGCAGTACTACATACGACTGGACCCTGGGGCAGATCCTACCTAGGGTAGGGAGGAGAGCTGCCAGCAGGGCCTGACAGAGGCTCTGTCAAGGGAAGACACGGGTTTACTGTGAGGGAAACCTTACCGTAGAAGAATACACATATGGGATTACCCGAAGGGAATCAAGCCATACGGACACCTAGCCCAGTACAGGGGCTGACCGGAGACCCGGGCGAGCTAACACCAGTACTGGGCCTGGCGTCAGACTGCTCCGCCCAGTCTGACTGCCGGGGGTGCTGGAGGAACTCCACCAGGGTTCGCCGTCCGGGGAACTGAACTGGTGGAGGAAAAAGGCGCTCGTATCCCCGGGTGAGGGGGAATGGCGCAGCAAGCGTGACACCGGCCAGCTCTTCCCGCCACTTACCTGTTACCCAACACACGGGAAGAAACTGGCTCAACGCGGAGACTGTAGAATCTCGCGAAGGTGTTCGGTGTCGCCCAGCCCGCAGCTCTATAGATGTCTGCCAGAGAGGTGCCGTGCGCCAGCGCATAGGAGGAGGCAACACTCCGTGTGGAGTGAGCCCTCACCCCCAGGGGGCACGGCTCGCCTTGAGATTGGTACGCCAAGGCGATGGCATCCACTATCCAGTGGGCCAACCTCTGCTTGGAGACAGCCTTCCCTTTCTGCTGACCTCCGTGGCAAACAAAGAGCTGCTCAGAGCTTCTAAAGCTCCGGGTGCGGTCCACGTATATGCGCAGTGCTCTTACGGGACACAGCAACGCCAAGGCTGGATCTGCCTCCTCCGAGGGCAGTGCTTGCAGGTTCACCACCTGATCGCGGAAGGGCGTGGTGGGAACCTTAGGCACGTATCCAGGCCGGGGTCTCAGGACAACGTGAGAGTAGGCCGGCCCGAACACAAGGCATTCTTCGCTCACCGAAAATGCTTGGAGGTCCCCGACCCTCTTGATGGAAGTGAGCGCGGTCAGGAGCGCTGTCTTAGCTGACAGAAATTTCAGCTCGACTGAGTCCAGCTGCTCAAAGGGACCCCTCTGAAGTCCAGCCAGGACGACAGAAAGATCCCAGGAGGGCATCAGGGGTGACCTAGGAGGATTTAACCTTCTGGCACCCCTCAGGAACCTCACGATGAGTTCGTGCTTTCCCAGGGACCGGCCGTCCAATGCATCGTGATGGGCCGCAATAGCAGGCACATACACTTTCAAGGTGGAGTGTGACAGCCTACGCTCCAACCTTTCTTGCAGGAAAGAAAGCACTACTCCAATCGTGCACCTTCGGGGGTCTTCTCGACGAGAAGAACACCAGTTTGCGAACAGACTCCACTTCAGTGCATAGGCTTGCCTTGTTGAAGGAGCTCTAGCCTGAGTGATGGTCTCTACCACAGCCCGTGGTAGACCACTCAAGTCTGCCGCGTCCCATCCAGGAGCCACACATGGAGGTTCCGCAGATCTGGACGCGGGTACCATATGGTGCCGAGCCCCTGAGAAAGGAGTTCCTTCCTCAGAGGAATGCGCCAGGGAGGGGCTGTCGCGAGGAGTATGAGTTCGGGAAACCAGGTCCGGGTGGGCCAGTACGGCGCGACCAACAGGACCTGCTCCTCGTCCTCCCTGACCTTGCACAGTGTCTGTGCAAGCAGGCTCACTGGGGGAACGCATACTTGCGTAGAGCCCGAGGCCAGCTGTGTGCCAGTGCGTCTGTGCCGAGGGGGCCCTCGGTCAGGAAAAAGTACAGCTGGCAGTGGGAGGACTCGCGGGAAGCAAACAGGTCTACCTGAGCTTCCCCGAATCGACTCCAGATCAGCCGGATCGTCTCGGGATGGAGTCGCCATTCTCCGGGGAACGTGAGCTGTCGTGAGAGCGCATCGGCTGCACGATTGAGCTCCCCCGGAATGTGGACACGCAACGATTTGAGCTGCGTGTGACTCCAGAGGAGGAGATGGCGGGCGAGCTGTGACATGCGACGAGATCGTAGACCTCCCAACCGGTTGATGTACGAGATAGCCGCAGTGTTGTCTGTACGGACCAACACGTGCTTGCCTAGAAGCAGTGGCCGGAACTGCCGCAAGGCAAGGTGCACTGCCCACAGCTCCAGGCAGTTGATGTGCCAAAGCAGTCGAGGCCCTGTCCAGAGCCCCGAGGCTGCCTGCCCGTTGCATGTAGCGCCCCAACCCGTGCTGGAGGCATCTGTTGTGACAACAACATGCCGGGACACTTGTTCTAGGGGCACCCTGGCCCGTAGAAAGGCAAGGTCCGTCCAGGGGCTGAAGGAGCGGCGACACTCCTGTGTGATGTTCACACAAAGTGTACCGCGGCGCCATGCCCATCTCGGGACTCGGGAGTGTAACCAGTGCTGAAGTGGTCTCATATGAAGCAATCCGAGCGGCGAGACTGCGGCTACGGATGCCATATGCCCCAGGAGCCTCTGAAAAGGGTTTCAGTGGTACCACCGTCCTGCCTCTGAAGGAACTCAGGCAGTTCAGCACGGACTGGGCACGCTCGTTAGTGAGACGCGCCATCATACTCACTGAGTCTAACTCCACACCGAGAAAAGAGATTCTCTGCATGAGGGAGAGCTTGCTCTTTTCCCAGTTGACCTGAAGCCCCAGCTGGCTAAGTGCCGGAGCACTGGGTCCCTGTCATCACACAACTGTTCTCGCACGCGGGCCATGCTCGAGATAGTTGAGGATCCTGATGCCCACTTCCCATAGCGGGGCAAGAGCGCCCTCCGTGACTTTCGTAAAGACACGGGGGGACAGGGACAGCCAGAAGGGGAGAACACTGTACTTCCCTGCCTGACCCTCGAGCGCAAACCGTAGAAACGACCTGTGTCGAGGCCATATCGAGACACGAAAGTAAGCGTCCTTCAGGTCGACCGCTGCAAACCAATTCTGGGGCTAGGTGCATCCTGGATTGGCCAAAGGCCACCGCCTTTCTTGGGTACGATGAGGTAGGGGCTGTAAAACCCTTGCCTCATCTCGGCTGGAGGGACCGGCTCGATTGCATCCTTTGCCAGGAGGACAGCAATCCCCTCACGCAAGACAGGTGCGTCTCGGTCTGCCACCGAAATCTCGAGAACGCCGCTGAACTTGGGAGGTTGCCTGGCGAACTGAATCGCATAGCCGAGTCGGATTGTGCGAATGAGCCAGCGGGACGGGTTGGGCAGCGCAAGTCACGCCCCCAAACTCCATGCGAGTGGCACCAAGGGAACAATCGACATACCCGCGGTGGTGCAGCGGCAGGGAGTTGAGCTGGATAGCCCAGAAGGCATCGCGTTCTGACCAATCACAGCAGAACTCCCCGCGTCCCCGGAGGGACTGGCCAGAGATGCGTGGAGAGGCATTGCGTCTCCCAACCGCAACTTCTTGGCTACTGGCAAAAGAGAGGGGGCTCGTGGGCGAGAGTGAGGAGGCATCGCGTCGCTCATTGTCGACCCGCGAGCCTGAGGACCCGGAGGAAAAGGAAATTGCTCTTTCTTTGACAATGTGGGTACCGCTGGCCCTTGAGCCAGCGGCGGAACAGAAACAGAAGATTCTCCACCCGGCCCTCCTCCGGGGGAAGGAGCGGCGCTGTCCTCGCCATCTCCCAAGAAAGAGCAGCTTCCCACATCTCCGGGTTGCCTGTGTCAGGGCCGCTTTGTCACCTTCCTGGCTGTGCTCCTGCGAGAGGCTCAACGCACCGGCCTAGGTGTTACCTCAGCACGGGGCGGAGCGGCTCTGGGGGACACAGGAGGGCGCCCATGGCGACAAGCAGACCGGGGCTTGCCCTGCAGCGGAGCGGTGGCAGATGACGCATCACGCCGGGGCAAGATGTGTTGGATGGCCTCGGTCTGCCTCTGTACTGCCGAGAACTGCTGGGCACAGTCCTCGACAGTGTCGCCGAACAGTCCAGCCTGGGAGACAGGAGTGTCGAGAGCGCACTGTCGACATCGCACGTCTCAGCAGGGCTGAACCATAGATGGCGCTCTTGGACCACAAGTGTGGACATCGCCTTCCCGAGGGACTGCACTGTGACTTCCGTTGCCCGTAGGGCACGGTCAGTCGTCGAGCACAGGTCCTGCTTCAACCTCGGGTTGGTACTACCCTCGTGCATTTTAATGCCTTGGCTTGGTGTACTCGCAGGATAGCCATGGCATGCCGAGCAGAGGCAGCTTGGCCCGCAGCACTGTAAGCTTTGACCGCGAGAGCGGTCGTCAGCTTACAGGCTTTGGACGGGAGACGAGGACGATTCCGCCAAGTGGCAGCGTTTTGCAGGCACAGGTGCACCGCAACCGCCCTCTCCACCTGGGGAATGTCAACGTACCCCCTAGCCGCCCCGCCATCGAGGGTAGCGAGGATGGGGGAGACAAACGAGCCGCTTCTGGCCGTAAAAAGGGGCCGTCCACAACTTCATCAGCTCCTTGTGCACTTCCGGGAAGAAAGGGACCAGGGCAGGGCGTGGTCGCGAGCCACGGCCCGTGCCGAGGAGCCAATCATCTCACCGCGAGGACTCGGGACTGAGAGGTGTGCAGGCCTCCAGCCCGATGCTCGCGGCGGCCCGGGAAAGCACGGCCGTCAACTCTGGGTCCGATTCGGCGGCGGCCGCGACCCCCGAGGGGGGCAGCCCCGCCGAATCTTCATCCTCAGAGGACGATTGCCCATCCCCCGATGCAGCTATCGACATCTGATCCTCTATCGGCGCGCCGAATGAAACGCTGAGCGCGCCGTAAGACGGCACAGCTGAATCACCGGCGAGCCGCACAGAACAGCTGCTGCGGGAGGAGTGAAAGGTCCGTGGGGACTGGCCCGGCGGAAAAGCTCTCACTGTAATCCTCAGATCGCCCAGAGCACTAGCCGATGGTTCTCTGCTCGTAGCAGAGAAGCCAGCGCGGGTAGTGACAGAGGGAGCCTCTCTCATCCCCGTGAGGAGAGAGAGGCGCGATCGCAGCGCTGTCATGGTTACACGCTCAAAACGAGCGCATAAACCATCCACGATCGCAGCTTCAGCGTGCTGGATGCCCAGACACTGAAGACAACGATCGTGGCTGTCGACGGAGGATAGGAAACGACCGCAACCAAGAGGACATGGCCGGAACGGCGTCTTTAAAAAGACGCGAACCGACCGTGATTTGCTCTTTTAGGAAATTGCTCTTTTAGTTGAAGTGCCCAGGGGAATCGCTGCAGACAGGGACACCGCTGTTCGCACCGTAACGCCAACCAGAACAGCTTCCAGACAGATGATGAAAGGCTTTGTGGAGATCAACACGTTCATCCACTCGGCTCCGAAGCAAAAATCTAATGAGTGGATGCACCTGCCGCCTATTTATACCCGCGAGGGCTGGGTGTGGCTCAGGTATGCAAAATCCACTAGCCAATATTCATTGGCGTTTTCTCTTAAAGTCAGAGATGATTGGGGCTTCCAAGTAAATCCCCTATGTCGTCACGACATAACTCGTAGTGAGCGACAGATAGGGAACACCACTTACTCAGTTATGGTAAAATCATTATAACTGAGGTCTTTGTTGTTGCTTTTTTCAGCATTTCATACCATAATCATTGCTTTTTGACATGAAGCATGCCAAATCAATGTCAGTTTTAAGACGGTGGCACAATCAGATTTTTTTTTTTCTTTTTTTTTTTATATGATACAAAACATTTCAAATAAATGGTGTTCTTTTGAGCAAAGAATCTTGAAATAACTGTTTCTAAATAAATAAACAAACAAAAATTAAGCAGCACAAATGTTTTCAACTTTGATAATAACAAGAAACGTTTCTTGAGCAGCAAATCAGCAATGATTTCTAAAGGATCATGTGACACTGAATACTTGGAGTAACGATGCTGAAAATTCAGCTTTGCATCACAGGAAAAAATTTAAAATATAGCAATAGAAAAACAGATCTATTAAATTGTAATAATATTTCACAAAATGACTGTTTTTACTGTATTTTTGATCAAATAAATGCAGCCTTGGTGAGCACAATGCATTAAAAAACCACACATTCTACAAACCCCAATTTTTTTAAATGGTAGTAAACATTAGCAACAGTTTGTACATGAGTTAATACAACTGTGAACACATCTGTTCAATCTTGTTTTTAAATAATAATAATAATAATAATAATAATAATAAAACATTTTGCACAAATCAGAGAGAGGGCAAAACAGTCACAAAAATTTAGTTATGACTGTTTTTATGACATATCCTAAAGGGGCTAACAAATACATAAGCATGTCAAGAGCACCAAATCCACAACCTGTTGAATAAATGTTGAATGGTGGTTGAACTATTCAACATCCAAATCTTCATCCCCTTAAATTAGCAGTCTAGACGTGACATGGCATGGCCTATAGACTCAGTGAATACTACATTAGTCTAGGGAGACAGAGAAAGAGGCCTTTGCAGAGGAGAAAAAAACACACGAGATGAGAAACTGTCAGAGAAATCAATGTGCCCACACTTGCACACAAATCTCCAAGTGATCATTAGTTTGTATGCAAGCTCAGTCTACATAAAAGACCTTGAGGATCCTTATTGTAATTCCAAATTGCTCAGGCAGGTATATTTATTTATATTTGGAAGGGGGAGCGGCAGCAGTCGGGACGACCATTAACTCTCAGATACCCCAGCCACCCTGCAGCCACCTAGTAGCTGGATTACGCAGATCTGACAAGTGTGCCCAGCGCTGTCAGGTTTTGTGATGTCGGGAATCTATTGCTGTAATTGACAATGCGTTGAGATGCTGAAAAGCTAATCATTCCAGATCACCCTTCTCTTCAGTGTCAGCCTCCCGTAAGCCTTGTGGACAATGGCTGGAGGGCAGATACTCAAGTGCGGTGAATCGTAACAGTTTATTAGCCAGATTCGCTCAATATGGGGAACTGATGGAACTTTCTGCTCATTACAGTAGTGGCCGAATTACAATTTGTGGCTGATTTAAATCACTACATAATTGATAAAACTTTAAGAGGACACTGGATGATTATTAGTCAGCTGTTACGTGGTATGTTTTCAGAAGTGTTTGCTGTGTCTTTATCATTTATATTTTACCAAATACATACTGGTGTTGGTGGACTTGATGATAAAATGATGATAAAACTTTGACTTACAGTGTTGTTATTTTTAACTAAAACTAAAATTATTTTTTTTAAAAATAGTTTTTTTTTTTTTTTTTTAATAAAACTGAAATGAAATATAAGTAATAGAAGAAAAACGTAAAAACGGCAACTGAAGCATATATATTTTATGGCTATATATAATTTTAGTAATTCCAGTTATATGCTTCACATACATACACACACATGTATATATATATATATATATATATATATATATATATATATATATATATACATAAATACGAAAACAAAATTACTATAGCTTTGAAATAAAAATTGAAATGAAAAAATAAGAGTACAATCCTATAATGCACTGCTAGACTGCTATGATATAATTAACTCATTCAATATCAAAATGTGCATCTGTGCAAGTATTTATGTGCTTACTAGAGAACTGAATTTGTAACAGCATGCTAACACTCAACTCTATTGAATTCAACTGTGCGAAGATCTGTTAGTATGCATGGAAAGTTGATGCCTATGTAGAATTATATAAATCAGACGCTTATGCAGCTCCATTCCAGTTTGGATGCTGCCTTTGGAAGGTTGTTGCCTTTGTTGGGTGTAGACAGCAAGGCATCTCTCTAGGTTTTGGAACAGATTCTTGAAGTTTATTTATCAAGGGGTTGCAAGTTCACTTGACAAACAGAGTGTAGTTGTTTCCCATGAATTATTAACTCAAGATGGGTATAAGAACAAAAAGTACTTCCTGTGAAAGTCTTAAAAATAAATGAGTTCATACCTTAATTTGTTCATCACTGAATGACTGCAATGATATAGGCCTTTAGTTTTCCTTAAAATGAACAGAAATTTTGAAAAACAAAGACATATCTTTCTGATCTACCTTATTCTCACCTGACTTTTTTTCTTTCTTTTCTTTTTTCTCTCTCCCCCACACTCTTTCGCTCTCTGTTCAGGAGTTTAATTTCTGTGATAGGCTTCAGTAAGCAAATGCAAATGTGTTTAATGATTTGCATCACTAGATCATTTCTGGGTTTAATATGCTTTGGTATTCTGGTCAAGAACCCAAATTTGATTTGGAGGCCTTTGCTAGCTCCCAAAGACAGACCTAATCGCATATGCCATATTAGCATGGGCCAAAATGAGGAAGAAATTACACAATAGGTCCCCAATGATCCAATCATTCCACACGTAGGTTACTCTATGCTACCACAGCTTATAAACCAACCACCACCGTTTAATGCAATTTTCTTCAGCTTAGAGCTAAATTGTAAAAACTCACTCCAACTGCACTTTTTATGAGACACTGTTACTGGGAGTGTGCTCACAATTGCAATTTGCTTAAAGGAAAACCACCCAATAATTTTGTCATCGTTTACTCACCCTCATGTCGTTCCAAATCCGTGTGACTCAATACCTTGGAACACAAAAAGAGAAGTTCGGCTGAACATTCACACAGTTCTTTCACATAACAGAAGCTTTTAAGATACAAACACACCAAAAAATATGCAATGACTAATGGTGACATCATACCTGGAGCGATGCTTGTCCATGCTGCATTTATGTCAATAAGAGAATGCAAAGGAGATTTGAGACCTGCAAAGGAGGATATAATCAAAACAAAACTATCTATATGACTCCAGAAGACTTGGAATATAGCACACAAGTTGTATGAGCAACCTTGAATTATTATGTTATTTTAAATAATAAGACGTTGTCCAACAACAAAAAGAGGTTTATATATTATTATATATATTTATTATTATTATTTATTTAGAAATGATTTATTTATGCATTACACTGATGAAAATGAGAATAAATGCATTCATAATGTTACTAAAAATATGTTTCTTAAACATCAAATCAGCATGATTTCTCAGGTATCATATAACACTGAAGACCGGAGCAACGATTCAGCTAAAACAAAAATTCAGCTTTGATCACAGGAATAAATTACATTTTATATTCAAATAGAAAACAGTTATTTAAAGGTGGGGTATGTAATTTTTCAAAAACGCTTTAGAAAACTGAGTCGGGGGCGAGTATCAAAACAAACTTGTAGCCAATCAGCAGTAAGGGGCATGTCTACTCATGATGTGGAGGAGAGAGCGTTCAGCGAACAGCCGAGCCGAGCGACAGAATGATAGAGATTAAGGATAAAAAAACAAAAGAGGAAAACGTCTGCGGAACGATAAGGCAAGAAGTAGGACCCGTGTAAATATCGTATCAGCTTTCCAGTGCTGGAGAGAACTCAAGGAGTGGAAGGCCTGCGATCGGACGCCCGAGGTTGCTTTGTTTCTACTCGATAGGTGAGTAACACCGTGTCTACACCGGACGCGCCGCGCCATAACAGCTAAAGTCTGTCTACACTGGACGTGACAAAGCGACCGTTGAAAATCATTTGAAATTTGTGTCAGCACGTCATAAATAGAACGCAGCAGCAGTTTTCTGTCGGAGATTTGTCACGCTGCTCAGCATTCAGTGTAGACAGCATCACTGATTATAATGACTTCTATAGTATTTTGGCACGCCGCTGACATCCGGTGTAGACAAGGTGTAACATTGGTTTTGCTTTGTTTCACAGAACTAAATGTTGCCGTACGTATGTGTGGGGTGGAGCTATCAAAATAGGGGCGAGACCCTTTTGGAGTAGAGGTGTGTTTGTTTTGGTGATTTTAAATATCAGCATTGGCTACCAGAAATCGCTTACCCCACCTTTAAAATTTTAATAATAGTTCACAATATTACTGTATTTACTGCATTTTTGATCCAATAAATACAGCCTTGGTGAGCATAAGAGACTTCTTTAAAAAAGTATCATAAAAAAAATATAATAAAATCATATTATAATAACACAAAAGCAAAGTCACCATAGATTTGGCTTACTTTTTTTTTTCTTTTTTTTTTTTTTTGGAGAATACATCTGGTGTCATCCAATGTATGGTAAAGCACTCTGTTTTGGGTGCAGAAAGGTCAGTTGTTAAAATAGACTCCATGTGCCATTATGTGGCTAAAGGTGTTTTAATTAATCATTGTGAAACTGTCACAGTGCAGTGAGTTAACGAGCTACTGAGGCTCGACCCGGGGCTCCATACTGAATCTGGAGAAACCATTTTGATTAAGTCTATAAACTGATGGCGCAAAATCTGCTAATGACCTTTTTGACACTCAAAATCGCAAAGGATCTGCAAACATCCTGATATGAAGATTTCATTTTAAGGACTATTTTGTAATATATTTTCTGTTCCTTTTGACATTGCTCCATTGGCATCAAATATTATAGGAAATATGCCAAGTAAGCATGATACATCAGCCATGTAATTTTTATTAACCACAGCGTAATGCATACTTAATGTCTGTTTTTTGCTACATTGACTTAGGGTATGGATTGCTTAACAAACATCATACTGCCCTTTTATAATTAAACTGAAATAATACTGATTAAAATGCCATGCAACACCCTTCTTGAGTTTGTTACATTAGTTTGGATCATTAACTCTGGAAAAGCTTATGTTGACAGACATCAGGAAGGCGGTAATGGAAAGGCCTGCTCCGACCCCAGAGCCGTGAAGCGCTATAGCTGAAATATGGAAGAAACAGTTGATTCTGGAAACACTTCCACAGATGGTACGTGGTTCTGGCGGACATATGAAATGTCGCATGGCACCAGTAAGCCATACGTAACTTATGAAAGCAAACACATGTCTGACACTACATGAGAATTCACAGTATATACCACCTCGGAGTGGGACTGCTGTTTAGATCAATCAGAATCTAATTAAACCTTGAAATTTTATGTATGTATACACAATTATGCGTCTCACTGTCAGTGGTTTTGTGAGATTATGAACAATCTGAAAGATAATTTTACATGAAGGCAATTAAGCCTGTATTGACATGAAGATATTTTTGCCATTATTTTCATCACAGTTAAACACATTCCTCGAAAAATTAGTTTTATTTTTTAAACTATTATTTCCATTATTCTACTAAATCTCTCAAAAATTTATTTAAAATAAGTAGAAAAAAATAAAATAAAATGATAATAATAATAATAATAATAATAATAATAATAATATTATATATATATATATATATATATATATATATATATATATATATATATATATATATATATATATATATATATATATATATATATATATATATATATATATATAAACATTTACGTAATTAATTCATTTCCATTACATTAATAATAAAGAAATGTAAGGAATAAATGTTTAACTGCTGTGAAATATCATGAATGAATGAAAAAAATAAAACAAAATAAAATAAAATAAAATCCATGGCCCTAAAATAAGCTTTTAAAATGTTCACTTAATGCAAAATATAATTTTGCATGTGTTTATTTTTGATTCTGGTGCAAATTAAGACCTGACCATGTTCTTGAGATTCACTCTTTCTTTTTTAGATAAAATCATTTTCAAATAAAAATGTAAATGTAAAGAACCTTTTGAATGACATGCAAAATGGAGTTTTCTGTGGTTTTCTGCGTGCACAGATCCCGTGTAAGTCCACCCACAGGTCAAACGTACATCCAGAAGAACTCCTAATCACCAAAAAGAACAAAGCAGGAGGCTGAATTAGATTTTCACCAGATGCATCTGTCTAGTCTGATGCCACACCAATCATAAAGCTGTACAGCGACTACAGTAAGTTTGTAGTATCACCAGCACACCTATATTAGAGCCCTCTCGCTATTCCCAGCGTCCAGGGACAAATAAAACTGCTGAGAGAAGATGATGTTGGGGCTGAGGATATACAGGCCCGCGTGTGTGTGTGTGTGTGTGTGTGTGTGTGTGTGTGTGTGTGTTTGTGTGATAGATGGGGGGAAATGTGCATGGTTCAACACTATCACAGTCATTACACATATCTGGCCGGTGTAGCAGAAAAGCAAAAAGAGAAACCCTGCACTTTACATTGTCACTAGCATCTCTGCTTTTAACAAGACTGCTGGGTGGCTTCTAGCACAGACCATTTATATTGCCCACTGAATAGGAAGGATCCTTATGAAGGAAATCAGTTTGGATGTGTTGGAAATACACCTAGAAGCAAGAGAAAGAAACACAGCCAGGATGAGATTTGTTTCGGCATATAAGCAGGACTTCTGGAAATTGTACGAACACTGCGGGAGACCAGAAACTAAAGGGTGTATTAGTCTGTGTGTTGTTGTTTTCAGTTCAGGGGATGCTTTTATTGTTGCTGTGATACCATACAAATCACCGCTATATCACAAAATGTCCCCGGTCAAAATTGGCTGGAGGCAAGTGATATCTCCGAGTAAACAGTATATGAAGACCATATCTTAAAATGATAGATCACCTCATTTTCCTGTGACAGAGGTCTTTCCTGCCACAAACATCTGTCACTGAAACTTCACTTTGCAGATGGAGAGACGCGCATAGGCTCCGTTACAAAACCTAGTGAGCTGACTACATAGACAGCATTTTAAAGGGGTTACAGGCTCACTCAAATCTATTTATAAGTAGTTTTTAATTTCCCCCCACAGATTTGAAGGAAGCATTACATGTATCTTTCATGCAGAAGGAATACCAGAATGCACTGCAATAAGCTCAGTGAATAACGTGAGAAATTGATGATCAATCTATCATTTATAAACATAAATAAGTATAACATAAATTCAAATATAATTTTAATAATCAAATTATTTTAATATTAATATAACCAGAATACAGTTACTTTTTTATGGATTACATGATTGTATCATACTTTTTCTCATAATAATTGTTTGTTGACCCCAGAGGTTTAATTCTCCTTTGTCTTCATTATATTAAGAGTGACCTTTATTTACTGTTGATTCTGGAAGTCTGGACAAAAAAAAAAAAAATTAAAACCTGAAAGACTTTGGGCGTGTAATATCATGTTTATTAATGTTTGTTCATTAATGCAGGGATTCCCAAATGTGTTTGTCAGCCAAACTCCTTTGACATGAGATATATTATAATATTTAATAAATAATAAATACAATTTTATATAATATTTCAATAATTGAACAACACATTCTCATGTTTGTAGTTCAGTGTCATTTAATGGTCACATTGACATGAAGGTAAAGAAATAATTTCTATTTTTAGCGTTCCAGTGTTTAAATAAACTCAACTCACAAACCCACTGTAGTTCTTACATTAAGCCCATTTTGGGAAACCCTTGGTTTAATGTGATTTTTAACGCATTTTATGATGTTGGTATCATAAAATAGAATATATTTTCCTTCTCTTTCTTTCTTTTTTTTTCTTTATTTCTCTTTTTTACATCAATATAGTACGTTTAATTGTAAGTTTAAAACAAGTTAAAAAAAAATGAAAAGTAATCTAAAAGTTATCTAAAAAGTAGTCAGAATACATTACCTAAACTGAGTAACCTAGATTACGTTACTAACTACAGTTTTCATCATGTAATCTGCAATGGACTACAATTTATAAGTAATCTATCCAGCTCTGTACAACAGTCAAACAATATTGAAATGAATTGTGATTTGGGTTTCCCTAGTCTCTGCCTATGTAGAGTGCTTCTAATTGATCACTTATGAGGTTCCATTTAAGTTAAGATGCTGCCTAAGGCGGCAGCTGCTTATATAGGATGTAGACAACAAGGTTGTGCTTTAGAACAGAGCTGATGTGATTTGTATGCTCGCTTATAACTAGCTCAACCAACAAAATGTTCAGCTTCATCAGGTAAAGCATGCAACTGGTATGCAATTTCAGATGTAATTAATCAAGCTCAAATTAAAGAGCACATAATAGGAAGTCGGACAATTTCTTGCTACCTTACCATCACATTCACTTCTAATATTGAGAAAAAAGTCACAGCATCATCCAATTAAATGTATCTATTTAAATCAGGACCAAATTTCACAATCAGTCTGAAAACTTGCAAGTGTCTGATTCTTTATCTTCAAATTATTCCGCCGCCTTCATCTGATATATGCTTCTAATTCAACCTCTTGGACAAGCTTCAAAAGATGATTTCTTTTAACTGATACCAGCAACACTAACCATAATAAAGATTTCTGCGTCTAATGAGGCCCTGAAGGGCAGTTTCAGATTTATAGATTTATTGAAGCTCTGCAACATTATTTTCAGGCCAATAGACTCTCTACTTGACTTTCTGTGCTTACAATGATTTGGGACCATTAAAAAAAAAAAGAAAAAAAGCGCCACATTCTGTTTACAGCGCACACAGCGTTTGATGTATGGGCCGACCTTATTGCAAATGAGCACTACATAATTGTGTAGGAAAGGAAGGAAGGAAAACACATCAAAACCGTTTTTCATTTTGTTCCCGTAAGAAAAATTCAAAAGACTGGAAATCAAGGTTCAACGAGTTTGGGCAGGATATTATTTTCCAATATTTCGATCAATTTATCTGTCATCCAATGCTGGCGAGTGAAGGCGCCAGCAGAGGCAATTTCGCCAGTGAGGTCCGAGGCGGAGATGTTTTTAGAGCTCCGTGTCACATGCTAGAGGAGTGCTGAGAAGAGATCCTGATATCAATCACTCAGACTTACTCCCAGCTAATGGCTCTTATTTCCAGCACATTTTCTTGTTTGGATGGAATTTTGAGGGCATGGTGAAGCACACAGGGGTTAAATTATGTATACATTTTATAACATGCATGAACACATAAATGCCTTGTATTCATGTTTATTATGTGGCCTTCTGCTAATTCTGGCTTCCTTCTCCTTACCTTGCCTACTACTTTCTATCAACCTTCCTACAACCACCTACTCACCTGTCCTACGGCACTGCAATAAAACGAGAGTTAGTTGCTGGTTACATGAAACTTTAAAAATAAAAAACAGAAAAAAATCCTCATATGTATAGATGAACTTCTTTAAAAGAAGTGCCTGGTATCATTAGATTATGTGACGTGCACCTTAAAACGATAGTCCACCCAAAAATGACAATTCTGTCATCATTTATGGTACTTAACCTTGTGTCATTCCAAACCTATGACTTTTTCTTCACAACACAAAAGAAAACATTTAGGAGAACATTGGGGTCCAAACAACACTGGAGTCCATTGACTTTCATTACATAGACCAAAGAAAGCAATAAAAGAACTTCATTTGGGCGAACTATCCCTTTAAATACAGTTATGAGATTATAACTTAAGTTTTTCTTGATTGAAATGGTCATATTTGCAGTGATAATTTCAAAAATTCTCTTTTAGTCATATTTATACTAAGTGGGTCATGGGATAAGTGCACGTATAATATGTAAATCTGACTGGACAAGCCAGGTTCAAATCCAAATAGCCAATACACACACACTTGTGACTGCATGACAATTAAAGACATAGTTTACCCAAAACATGAAAATTCTGTCATCATTTACTCACCCTAATGTTGTTCCAAACCTTTTTTTTTTAGTTTCTTTTCCTTTGGTGAACACAAAAAACACTAAAGAAAGATAGAGCACAAAAAGAAGATATTTTGAAGAATGTTGGTAAACAACAGTTGCTGGTAGCCATTGACTTCCATAGTGTGTGTGTGTGTGTGTGTGTGTGTGTGTGTGTATGTGTGTATATATACATATATATATATATATATATATAAAAAACACAATGGAAGTCAATGGCTACCAGCAACTATTCGGTAACTAACATTCTTCAAAATATCTTATTTTGTGTTCAGCAGAAGAAAAAATAAATAAAAATAAAAATAAAAAACACTCATACAGGTTTGGAACATTATGAGGTTGAGTAAATGATGGCAAAATGTTAATTTTGGGGCAAATTTTCCAGTTAAATCTTATGGTACTGTGGCTAGTTTGGCACAAACTAAACTTATTTAAAAGGTTCAAATCTACAGTTCTGCTAATTGCCATAACTTTATGGATAAACGCACTGTAAGGGAACTGTATTTAAACCTTATCTGCCATTTTTATCAGCACATATGCCATAGTGGCAATATTTAAGATGTCATCACACATAAGCTGACAAGATTAAAGGCAAACATGACCTTGCATCATTTATCCTCAGGACAGAAAATGCAAGCGCGCAGATGCAGGAGGACAGCCGCGATGTCATGTTGTTCCCCGCGTGCGCCTGTTTGTGCTTTCCCGTCTCCGGGAAATGGAGGGAACCAAATTAATTCGGTCCATCTGTGTCATCTCCTGTAACACATGTGAAAAACTAATTAGACTTTCAAGTGTTTCTTTTAAAACAAACATGACCTTACAACCATCAAATATGAAAATGTTCTGCGAAAAAAAAAATGCATTTAATTGATTAATAGAAAAATGTGTTTTGATTCAAGCAAGCTTAAATATTCCAGCATAGGCCCATGTCTTATTAACATAGCACACATAAACAATAAACATGCTCCCTCATTTGCATATAAATATAAACAATTCATTGGCGTATCAGGATTCCAGTCACACATACACTGTGCTATCAGCTTAAATTTCTAAGTGGCAAGGGCTGACAAACAATGATTATTTTTTTTTATAGGCTAAGGATTCGGCTTTTTGTCTGGCTAAAGCTACCCCTGATTTTATGCACATTGTTTTTAGTTAATGATTCTCAGCTGCTTGTTGTGCCTCTGATAGCATGAAAACCTACCATATGCTCCGCCAAAAGACAAATGATTAGCAAATGAAATTCTGGACAGCTGTCTGACTGAAAGTGTTTGGTTGATAGCATTCTGCTATCATAATTAGCTTAAGCTTTGGGTTAATTAACTTTCTACCTGGATATGCATAATAATAGCTCAAAGTGTGCGCACGAGAGAGAGAGACAGGAGCAAAAGAAAGAGAAAATGCACAGCTTCCATCACATCAACAACAGCGCCAGCTTTTTATTCTCCGTTTCAAGAGCATGTTAGAATTTGAAGAGTGATTAATCCTGGGAATATTGTGGAATACAGTAGATTTTATTTGCACGGTAGATAATGCTGAAACAATCGGAATCTATTATATGGAAGAATGCCATTTTCCAGTCGTAATTAAAGTTTCTGAAAGCAATCACTGATTTTAACTGCTTTTGTTGGTGGAGAGAGGCGCTCTGGAGGGCCTGTAAGGAAGACACGTACAAAAGGCGTCTTAAAATGTGACTAAAATAAGAGCGGTGCGTATCAAATGTGTTTTACCAATGTAAAATATGTTCAAGCATATCAATGATGTGAGCCTTTGTCAGAGTCACAGAGCTGGGATTGGCTTTGTTGTCATGTCGAGTTTCTTTCCTTCTAACTTTCTGCTCTTTATGTGCTATTTGGCCTTGAATTCAAAAGACTACTTAAAGGAAATTTGCAGGTTTAAAGTATATTAAGCTCTACTGACAGCCTCTAGGACATGCTTGTAAAATAATATACAATATATTGTAAAGCATTTACAGGCAAAATTTCAAAATAGACCAAAATGCATTTGGAGGACCGAAATCATTAATGGAAAAAAAATATTGTTTAATTAGCAAATTAGCTCAGTTACCCAAACTTTATTGTGATTTAGTTTTTTTGAAAAATAAATAAATAAATACATACATACATACATACATACATACATATATATATATATATATATATATATATATATAATTGCTTAATGCTCAATGACCGTATGTAAAGTTATATTGAATTTTCAATTCCCGTCAGGACCACATAATAACACAGGCTGTTTCATCCACTTAAAAAGTAGTTGCACCTAAAAGTCAACTCAAATAACACAGAATTAATAAGAACTTTAACAAAACTACAAGCATAATATTTGCTTTTAAACCAGTTATAATGCTTGCCCCATAGATTTTGACAAAGGAACAACGTATTTTCTGTCGTAATGAACAGCATGTCATATATGATGTATACAGAGTTGAAATTCTACTGAATCTGGATCATTTATTTGAATTAGACAGGTTTATTGTGGGTTGAATGCTCGTTAGTTTGGTCATGAAGACTCAAGCGCTCAATGTGACTCCTCATTCATAAGGCAGCTTCCTCATGTTTTCTCTGACGTACTGCAGGTTCATTTTTGGGACCTTTGTGGTTTGTAAATCAATTTTCGGAAGGCAGAGGGGAGGCCCGTGTCCCTCTCCGCTCTTGTTTGCATGATTTACCAAAGCTCACAGTAAGATACTTGTCATGTTAAGGGGACGCTGAGGGAACGTGCAGGTCAGCAGGCTGGATTGTGAATTTAGAGTTTTAAAAAATGGGGTTTACATGTCCCAGAGCACCACAGATCTACAGAGCATGGCACTTAATTCTCCAGAATAAGTCATGCTTGTGAACAACATACTTAAGATACATTGCCTCCTTCTGAAGGAGAAGTACGAAAGATGAAAGAAAGAATACAAGAGTGAACAATAATGTAATTTCCAACTAGAGAGAGAAATTGTGTTCTGTAGTTTGTTTTTCAGCTAGATTATTCTGGATCAATGTGTCTACAAGAACTACCTTGGTCCTGGTAATTAATTTGACTAATACTTTAAATAATAATAATAGTAATAATAATAATTCTCTCTCTCTCTCTCTCTCTCTCTCTCTCTCTCTCTCTCTCTCTCTCTCTCTCTCTGTATGTCTCTCTCTCGTTTACAATAAATGCCATAATTTAGTGTTTACAAGGAAACAATAATTTGATAAGTATGTTACAGTTAGAAATAGTTTAAAAAACTGAAAAGTGCAAAATAATTTGCATAATAATAATAATAATAATAATAATAATTTGTTATTATTAGTAGTAGTAGTAGTAGTAATATTTTAAACAATTTATTTTGCACTTTCATTTTCATAATTTATTATTATTATTATTATTATTTTTATTATTATTATCATTATTATTATTATATACAAATTATTTTGCACTTATTTTGCTATTATTATTATTATTATTATTATTATTATTATTATTATTATTATAATTTTATTCCATGTATCAGTTATTAGGCAGTTAATCAAGCAGTATCATGTTTTTATGAATGTAAAATAAATACAAGACACTTGGTACAAGATGGCGCCGCAGACGGCAGCCTCAGTGTGTTGCTCTCCAGTTTTTGTACTGTTTTTGTTAGTTTTTCCTGTTTTTTGTCTGTCTAACACGATCAGTTTTACCAGGGGTGAACTGCTAAACATTCGGCAGAACACACCACACGGTCTTCTACCGGATTTCGTTTATTCAGACGATTTGCTGAACGTTGTAGTCGGCGGAGCAGCGGCGCTGATCAAACGCTTCAGGACGCGCAGACTCGTGAAGCTCAGACAGCGCGGATTCAGAACGGCGCTGCCTAGCATCCATCTGGCGAATCTCTGCTCTCTACCCAACAAAACGGACAAACTCCTTCTGCTCTCCCGGATAAATAAGAATTTTTCACACTCGGCTGCTCTGTGTTTCATGGAAACCTGGCTGAATGACGCCATTCTGGACAGCACATTAAGTTTGTCGGCTTTCAGCTGTTCAGAGCGGATTGTGACGCAGAATCAACGGGGAAATCGCGTGGCGGCGAGACATGCTTTTACATCAATGAGAGGTTGTGTACAGACATTACAGCGTTAAAGAAGATGTGCTGTCCAGATCTAGAAGCGCTTTTCATCAACTGTAAGCCTTTCTATTCGCCGCAGGAGTTTTGCTCGTTCATTCTCGCAAGTGTTCACATTCATCTGCAAGCGCACATGAGCCTGGCTCTACAGAAGCTCGCTAATCAGATCACAGAGACAGAATAACAACACCCGGACTCTGTTTTAATCATTCTCGGGGACTTTAATAAAGCAAATCTCTCCCGTGAACTGCCAAAATACAGGCAGCATGTTACATGTCCCACCAGAGACAGTAATATATTGGATCACTGTTACACAGCAATAAAAAATGCATATCGCTCCGTCCAATGGGCATCTTTGGGGCTCTCTGATCACTGCCTGGTTCATCTTATACCAACTTACAGGCAAAAACTTAAATCTGCTAAACCTGCAGTAAAGACTGTAAAGAGATGGACCAACGAAACAGAGCGGGCATTACAAGCCTGTTTTGACCTCACTGATTGGAGTGTTTTTGAAGCTGTCACCTACGATCTGGACGAGCTCACAGAGACTGTAACTTCATATATCAGTTTCTGTGAGGATATATGCATCCCTACCAGGACTCACTTAACATTCAACAATGACAAGCCATGGTTCACAGAAAAACTCAGACATCTTCGTCAAGCCAAAGAGGACGCCTACAGGAAGGGGACAGAGTCTTGTACAATCAGGCCAGGAACACACTGAATAAGGAGATTAGAGCGGCTAAGAGGAGCTTCGCTAAAAAGTTGGAAGATCAGTTCACTTCCAATGACCCAGCTTCAGTGTGGAAAGGTCTGAAAGTCATCACCAACTACAAGACACCATCCCCCAGCACTGAGGCCACTTGCTGAAGACCTGAATTAATTTTACTGTAGATTTGAAACTCCCAGTCTAACACCCTACACCCACTCCGAACATCTCTCTACACAACCATTAATACCTCCAGAAACCCCCCTCTCCCCAACTCCTGCACTTCAGTTCAGTGAAGATGATGTGCGTCAGGTCTTCTGAGAGACAAGAGAAGAAAGGCACCAGGCCCAGACGGTGTCACACCAGCCTGTCTGAAAACCTGTGCTGACCAGCTGGTCCCCATCTTCTCACAGATCTTCAACAAATCACTGGAGCTGTGCGAAGTCCCTACCTGCTTCAAACGCTCCACCATCATCCCCGTCCCAAAGAAACCCAAGATAGCAGGACTTAATGACTACAGACCTGTTGCTTTAACGTCTGTGGTCATGAAGCCTTTTGAGAGGTTGGTGTTGGCTTATATGAAGGACATCACTGGACCCTTACTGGACCCCCTGCAGTTTGTTTACCGAGCAAACAGGTCCGTGGATGATGCAGTCAAAATGGGACTGCACTTCATCCTTCAACATCTGGACAGACAAGGGACTTATGTGAGGATCCTGTTTGTGGACTTTAGTTTGGCCTTCAACACCATCATTCCAACACTCCTCCAGACCAAACTAACCCAGCTCTCTGTTCCTATCTCTATCTGTCAGTGGATAACCAGCTTTCTGACAGATTGGTAAATTCACATCCAACTCCTGCGCCATCAGCACTGGTGCCCCTCAGGGCTCTGTTCTCTCCCCACTGCTCTTCTCCCTGTACACCAGTGACTGCACATCTAAAGACCCCTCTGTCAAGCTCCTGAAGTTTGCGGATGACACTACAGTCATCGGTCTCATTCAGGATGGCGACGAGTCTGCTTACAGACAGGAGGTTAAAGAGCTGGCTATCTGGTGCAGTTATAACAACCTGGAGCTCAACACGCTCAAAACGGTGGAGATGATCGTGAACTTCAGGAGAAACCCCCTTGCACTTCCCCCATTCACTATCATGAACAGCTCTGTGGCTGCAGTGGAGACATTCAGGTTCCTGGGCACCATCATCTCTCAGGACCTGAAGTGGGACACTCACATAGACTCCATTGCTAAAAAGGCCCAACAAAGGTTTGTCAGCTGAGGAAATTCAACCTGCCACAGGAATTGCTCACACAGTTCTACTCAGCCGTCATCGAGTTTTTCCTGTGTACTTCAATAACTGTCTGGTTTGGCTCAGCTACAAAATCAGAAATCAAAAGACTACAGAGGACAGTTTGGTCAGCTGAAAGGATTATTGGTACTCCCCTGCCCACCCTCCAAGAACTGTATACATCCAGAGTGAGAAAAATGGCTCAGAAAATCACTCTGGATCCCTCACATCCATGCCATCTCCTTTTTGAACTTTTGCCATCTGGTCGGCGTTACAGAGCACCGAATACCAGGACAGTCAGGCACAAGAACAGTTTCTTTACCAGGCAATCTACCTCATGAACAGTTAAATGTTCTCCCACTGTGCAATAAAAATATGTGCAATAACCTCATATTTATTTATCACCATACATTCTAGTATATCTATAGCAGACCTGTACATACAATTTATTATTATTATTCTATTTTTTTTAATATATGTGTATATTATTCACATCTTATTTTTATTATCTGTGTGTTGTTGTTGTTGCTGCTGTTGATGTTGTTGTTGTTTCTGAGTACTGGAAGCTGTGACACTAAAACAAATTCCTTGTATGTGCAAACATACTTGGCAATAAAGCTCTTTCTGATTCTGATTCTGATAAATAATAAACAGCAGCCTATTGGTCGATCTCTAAAATAAACTCCTCCTCTCCCCTGTTCGCTCTTGAGACGTGAGGATGCATCAGTCAAGAGACGACATCCCATAATATTAATGCGAGCTTCCAAAGTCCTTCTACAAAACCTACAAACCCTCCTGATTCATTAAAACTTCAGTATATTGCAAGCCAGGTGAAATGTCACTTTTATTTATTCTCCTCTCCTCACGTCTTTCTATTCTGGTAAGTTCAAATAAATGTCACAACTTGCATTCCAGCATGTGAGAGAAACCTGCATTTAATGACTTGAATGTAGCTTAAACATAGGCGTATGGTCACAGGAGGCTGTGCTGTTTGGTGTACTTTAAATTTACATATCGATTAGTGCGATTAACACCCGCTTGACTCCAACGCACCATGGCAAACGGCTGAAACTGAACGTGTGCTGACATTCATTTTATTTGTCTTCTATTCATCTTTAATAAAGCGCTCTCCTCGGCTCCAAACACTCTTGACTCGGGCGACCCCTGCTCTCCTCTCTGTTTCAGAGTTCTCATATGCACAGTGTCTATGAATCTCAAGCGCAGTCTTGCGGGAACTCACCTATGCGTGCTGGAGATTTCATTTGCCCGTATGCCGAATAAACCACCATCGTTCTCCTCTCTCCCTCTCTCTCTTTTTCCCCGGCCGCTTGAGACCTGCGCGGATTTCACAGGACCACACAATCATCCAGAGGGAAGTCTGAAATGCAGCCACTCTCAGGGATGATATTGCCTGCAGTGTGGGCCTGACCCACGATGCAATGCAGAGGCCTTAAAGAAACACCATATTTCTCACTGTCAAGAAGCATTTTAATTCTGTCTCTGCTCAACTTTTTTTTCTTTTTTTTTTTTTCACATGACTGTCATCACACTGATTAGCTCGATACTAAAACCTAGCAAACTGCCCACCTACACAGCATTTTTAAGGCACTTGAGGGCTATTGCAAAAGGTAGGCACAGAGTTCCCACATATTTTGTCAAAAGGATGATTTTTAGCAACCATAAAAATATATATATATATTTTTTTTTTAATTATATAAAAACTTGTAGTCACACTACAGTACAACTGTACATGCCTTTCAGCTTCTCCATGATTGAAAATAACTATTTTAAAATTCCTTGATATTTTTAGGTTTTCAGTGAGTGTGGGAACACTATCACTATCATTCCAAACCGCCTCCTGCCCAAACTAACTCAGCTCTCCGTACCCACCTCCATCTGTCAGTGGATCAACAGCTTCCTGACAGACAGGCAGCAGCAAGTGAGGCTAGGCAAATTCTCATCCAGCACCCACACCATCAGCACTGGTGCCCCCCAGGGTTGCGTCCTCTCCCCACTGCTCTTCTCCCTGTACACCAACGACTGCACATCTAAAGACCCCTCTGTCAAGCTCCTGAAGTTTGCAGACGACAGCACACTCATCGGCCTCATTCAGGACGGTGACGAGTCTGCTTACAGACAGGAGGTTAAGGAGCTGGCTGTCTGGTGCAGTCTTAACAACCTGGAGCTGAACACGCTCAGTGGAGATGATCGTGGACTTCAGGAGAAACCCCCCTGCACTCCCCCCACTCACCATCATGAACAGCACTGTGACTGCAGTGGAGTCATTCAGGTTCCTGGGCACCACCATCTCCCAGGACCTGAAGTGGGACGTTCACATAGACTCCATTGTGAAAAAGGCCCAGCAGAGGCTATACTTCCTTCGTCAACTGAGGAAGTTCAACCTGCCACAGGAGCTGCTGAAACAGTTCTACTCCACCATCACTGAATCAATCCTCTGCACTTCAATAACTGTCTGGTTCAGCTCAGCTACCAAATTTTACCTCAGAAGACTACATAGGGTAGTCCGGACTGCTGAGCGAATCATTGGTACAACCCTCCCCACTCTCCAAGAACTGTACTTATCCAGAGTGAGCAAAAGGGCTGGCAAAATCACTCTGGACCCCTCACATCCAGCACACTCCCTCTTTGAACTGTTGCCGTCTGATCGACGCTACAGAGCTCTGAGCACCAGAACGACAAGACACAGGAACAGTTTCTTCCCTCAGGCAATCCATCTCATGAACACTTGACAATAATAACACACACTATTTATACACTTATTTATCTAACACACATACTTAGTCTACATTTCAATTTGCACCTAATATACCTGTACATACAAAACTATCTACTGTTATATACCTGTACATACAATTGTCAATTTGTATATTGTTATTCCTTATTTACTTGTTCTTTTTAATTCTTCTTTTTATTATCTGTGTTTTTTGTTCTGTCACTGTCATTCTGTTGCGCTGCGGTAGCTTCTGTCATGAAAACAAATTCCTCGTATGTGTAAACATACCTGGCAATAAAGCTCATTCTGATTCTGATTCTGAAGCCTTATAGGAAGCAAGATGTTGCTGTCTTCTAAGATTTTGGACAGATTCTATGGCAGCATTGTATGTAAGGTAATCCCAGAATGCATTGCTAAATGTGTTGCTTTGCAGATGTTGTGTTGACTATATACTTATTGTATTTTTCACTCAACACATATTTTGAATTAGCTTTTATTTTTGTTTCCAGTTTTCACTTTAATTTGATTAATTATTAAATTAAGGTTTAGGTTTTTAGTAATTAACTTAATAAATTACTAAAGTTTTAGTAATTTTTTATGTTTGTCATTTTTATTACTTTTTTACATTTCTATTCAGATTTATTTTAGATTTAGTAATTTTAGTACTTAAATGTATTATAAAATTAGAAATGAAATAAGTCTTTCATCTAATATTTATGTTTTATTTTATCTCATTTTTTTCTATTAATAACTTGTAGTTTTAGTAATTTTGGTACTTTTTGGTAACTTACACTTATTTCATTTCTAATTTTCATTATAATTTTAAGTTTTTCATCTATTTTTTTAAAATCCCACCTTTATTTTAATTACTTTCAATTTTTCAGTTATTTTCAATTTTATTTCATTTTAAATTTTTCTTCTAAGTTGGATTTCTTCATCTAATATTTATATTTTATTTTAACCCACTTTTATTTCAATTTACAACTTTTTAAAAATTTTTTTTACTTTTAGTAATTTTAGTACTTCAGGTTATACTCATTTTAAATTTAATTTTTTGCTGTTTTTTTTTATAGTTTTAGTTTATGACAACAACATTTAATTTTTTTTTTAATAATTAACTATTAACCACTATTTGTGTAAGTAGCATGTGGTCAGTTTATATTGATGTGGATCAGTGTGTATATATGTATAAAACAATTTCAACTCTAAGCACAACACTTAAACTAGAACAAAGACAAAAAAAACAAAGAAAAAAAAACACCCATTCATTGAGCGAAACGAACAAATCAAGCATTAAATAAACAATAAAAACACATTTAAAAGTTTTCTTTCCCAGGGTGATGCGTGCCGTGTTTACTGCGGTGAAGCAGGATAACAGTTTCCACTAAAACAAAACACTAATAGAGCTGGATAATGCCTTTCTCCGATATCCTTCAACTAAAGAGGGATACGCGTCAATTATAGTGGCAGCCTGTGCTTAGCGCTTATCTGCAGCAGCCACTAAACATGGATTTGGAGAGCAGCTTTAGGAAAGGAAGGGGAACTGCCTTTGCACCCAAAACTCAGGGGGGAATTACAGTAATTTCCTATCAACTGTGAGTGTGTAGGTGCGTGCGGGTCTTAGCTTTGGGTTCGACTGCTGGTATTTGTGTATGTTGAAGATTACCTTCCCTTAAGAGTAATCAAGGTGTGAGCCGGTGGGGTGGGCCGTACAGAGAGCGTAATACGAAGGTCTTCACGGTGGGATTTGTAAAGCAATTGTGCTGCTGACATGGACAAGACTTAAAGCAACATGCCTGGCTTCCTCTCTATTCACGACGTTCTTTATGCGCCCCACAAATCTGGTGTCATTAACACTGTCTGTTAGCGCAGGGATGGGAGGTCCTGAGAGGACACGTTCTCTGTCCTGGTCAGCTGCTGGGGAACAATGGATGGACGTGTCTTTATTAGACTGCGGTTTGCGGTGTTTTAGGTTGGATCATGTGTCTTAGAGTAATGATTGGTGAAGCTCACGAAAAGACTATTAAGATTTTTCGCACATTAATTAAACATATTTTCGCCCAAATTCTCAATACTCATGCATTGTTTTTCCAAATAATATCTAAACATCCTTAAAACAGAATGATGTATTTGAACAAAATTTGTGTAAGACTAATTTTAACCACAATGTCATTTTTTCTAGATTTACTAAATAAAATAAAATAAAATTAAATTAAATAAAATTAAATTAAATTAAATTAAATTAAATAAAATTAAATTAAAATAAAAACTATTAGGTTATTAGGTTATGTTATAATATTACAATATTAAAATGTCATGATGAAACATTTTAATAATATTTCTCTATTTTTGTTCTTAGATTTTTTATGGGAAAAATCTATATTTATTTTCCATTTTTTTAATGAATTTATTTATTTGTACTTTAATTAAAAAGTCTTGCAAATTATACATAGACAAAAACAGACATACAGACAGACAGACAGACAGATAGACAGATAGACAGATAGATAGATAGATAGATAGATAGATAGATAGATAGATAGATAGATAGATAGATAAAATAACATTTTATAACTTTTAATAAAATGTTTTCTCTTAGTATTTTTATGACAAGTAATCTTCGTTTTCCCAAGAAATAAATGAGAGAGAGAGAGAGAGAGAGAGAGAGAGATTTATAATATAATTTTATATTTTTTTTATAAAATATTTTAGAATTGTCAAGACAAACAAACACAATTTATACTGTACATATACTTTATTTTTTTAATAATAATAATAATTTGTCTGACCTGACCTGAGAATTTGGACCAGTAAACAGTGTGAATGAGAAATATACAGATCTTTATTTAATATATTTTAGCACAAAGGCCTGTTAAACCTTTTTAAAACTTTGTGTGTTAACGATCTTTAAATGATTAACCAAACCTGATTCTTCCCACAGGAACACTTATATTTCTATCTTGAAAAGGATCATTGGGTTAACCTGGTGTGAGGGGTCATGCCCTGCGGCTACAAGTCCTTTTCTCCTCTAACTAATCCTGGCTGTCATTCACGAATCTTCACGTCTGACTCCCGTACAGTCCATCACGCATCCATTGTTCACCTCCCTCTGAAATTTCAAGTGCAGAAGATGCAGAATTAGAAACATGCTTGATGCTGCAACAGGAGTGAGGCTGAAGGTATGCTGATGACAGAACAATTCCATTTTTGACAGTTTAATTTGCCCCCTCCTCTTTTTTCTGATGGACAAGAGCAAAAGGAGAGCGAGTGCCGAGCCTTCTGCCCCCTGCACAAAGTGTGTCAAAAAAAACTGACACCCTCCACCCGAAACGATCAAAAGAAAATCGAATATATCAAGAGTGGTGATGTCACATAACCTTATATATATATATTACAAAGAAAAAAAACTACACTCCGAATAGGCCTGACAACTATCATGAATCTAATATCATAAAAAACTAGACGCGCAAGCGAGAGGTGGAGTTCACAGCTATGATGGAAAGAGAGAATGAAAGACGGAGTGTCAGTGCTGCCCCATCAAATCCCTCAGCGCCTCAGAGAAATGCATACAGTGGCCGTTTAAGAAACTCCTGGATGTTTATCAATCTGTGAGTGATGCAGTTGCTCTGGATGGTTTATTCTGCCTCTAACAGGGACTAGAAAGTTGAAGAAATATCAAAAAATGTTCTATCCAAAGTTACAGCAAGAGTAACTTTCATGTCTCAAGTTCTGCAGCATGAATTAAATGTTTTGGATGAGTTACTACATTTTGCAGACATATATATAGAGTCGACGTCCCATAAACCAGTTGTGACAACTGCACATATAGTTTAGATAATGTTAAGAATGAAAAATGAGTCGTGATTTTAGAAAAAACTGCAATATATTCCAAATCAGCAATAAAATCTGACAATACTGATTTAATTTAGCTCAAATGACAGCAAAAAAGTGATTTTGTTGTCCTAAAGTCAGAATTAATTAAAGTTATATTATTCTTGGAATTTGATCAGCAATTTATTTGCCAGTTTTAATGAAAATGTATGATTACATGATTATATTTGAATCCTGTTGGGTCTCTTTCTCAAACACCCCTCTGCTTTTGCTATTTGAGTTTGACATTACCAGCGTCCCTAGAAGGCAAATGTGTAGAGTAGCAGATGTACCGCTGATGTAAGTCATCACGGCTCTTTTGTCATATCCTCAACCCCCCCGTTCTCTGGCTCTGGGTTAATTAGACTGGTGAATGTGCGTGCAGGTTATCCGGGAACACTTTCCCCTCTGACATTTACCCACTCTTCAGCCTGAGGAGCATGTTTGATATGGGGCCCGTCTCCTCCGACCGGCCCCTTGTTTGCCAGGCCTGTGGTGCGTTTGAATCTAATTGAACCTCATGAATAGAACAGAGGTGTCAACACGTCGAGATCTGGGGTCAACTGCTCAGGGTGTGACTTTATCCCACATAAGCAGAGAGAAGAGCAAAAAGTGCAAGGTAATCAATCTTGACATACCAGATAGAAAGAAAGAAGCAAAGCCAAAAAAAGAATTGCATAAAGCAAATAGATAGAATATGAGTTCGGAGTAAAATGAAATTTAGAAAATGTCACACTGACAGGATAACTCAAAGAATTTCCACAGACAACATGAAATCAAATTGGACGTTGCCTATGATTCATCAATGCAAATTTATCATTCACAGTCTTTTATCAAAATATAATTTTATCCACCTTTGAAATTACTTTCTTTTCTGCTTAAGTAACCAGGTCCACACACACTGGCAAAATACCTTTTAAACTATTAATATGCCAAATATTTTTCCCAGACATTTTACATAAGTTGCATAATGTTTGTAATCCATGTTGTTGCTCACGTCATCATTCAATAGCATTTCCAAATCATTTCAGTAATACTTCATATTTTAGAGTGAAACGATGTATATTAGTCAGTGAGCAGCAAACTTATCCACTAGAAGTTTACTGGATTGCGTTTGCTTACAATTCCTATAGTTATTATTAACCAAGAGCTCACGCATTGTATGTGACGTCACCAATAATGCACAGCTTTTCTGTTTTTTTCTATTTACTGCCTATTTTACTGTCAAACATAATGAATCATTACAATCTATATACATCAATGAGAGAATATAAGAATTCAGCTTCGAAATTTGATCACTTTTATGATAAAAATAGTATATTGTATTCATTCGTAACAGATAATGAAATATATACGAACATAGGCTACCCGTTGTGTGATGTGTCATGCTCGTTGTGTCAGGCATTTCAGTAGAGGCTTTTGATCCACTATGCTTTTAGTGCAAAAAATGTTAACGTTAATGTTTGCTTGTATTTTTAGTTGTTGTTGTTGTTGTTGTTGTCCATTTTCCGATTTGATCAGCATTCAGCGTTTGTCGAATTTTAGAGGCCCTTCCTTGTTTGAAACTCTTTTATGATCATTAATACACATAGCCTGAGGCCGCTCTTGAGCTGTCATGACCAGCGCAGAAGAACGCAGATTGGGAATTTTGATTCATTCCAGTGATTCGAATCATTTGAGTGTGTTCATTCAGTGACTCTTTCTGCAGTGTACAGTTGCACCAGTAGATAGAGGTTTTTTTTTTTTTTTTTTTTGAATTATTGAATCAGTCACAAATGTGAAAACATGGCATCAACATCATTTGCAGATTTGAAATAGAATATGATTAGATTTGTGGCTTTTCACTTTAAAATCCACAGTTCTTTGTGCATTTAAATGCATTTTAAGGATTTTTTTTTTAATTTTTTTTTTTTATATATATCAGCTGATGAATCTGCTTGTCACATAGCCTATTTTGTTGTCAAAGCTTGTGCATCCAATCAAACTCTACTGTATTTCAATCTGACACTTGGTAGAAGCAAATTAGTCAAATCAGTCAGATGACACCATGGACATACAGTATGTGCCCTCATCCTCGAAAAACCATGAACAAAAGCATGCAAGGAAAAGAAACCAGACTTCATTAAATATAGGTTTACTTTCAGTGAGCATAAACATGGTTTGTGCCAACCACAATGAGTTTTGTGTGGTGAATTACTGGCTGCTGAGAGCATGAAACCATTGAAATTCAATTTCACACAATAAACAATTCCGGTGCTGTGTTGGGTCGCCTGGACTTGATGTCCAATGTAAAATCTCCTGAAGCAAAGCCAGTCAAGAACGGCTGTTTAATATATTCAAGATACATGTGACTTTTGCTCACAAAGACAAAGTTAAGCATTCGTTCCCACCCCGATGTGGTGTTGGGGACACGTTTGGCCTTTTGGTTCCCTGGCTGTCAGTGCACAATCCCAGCGTTCCTGACATCCCCCGCTAAAGAAATGAGATAGAATGGAAGTGAGTTACTTTTTCTCCTTCCCTTCACTCGTTCTGCAGCGTTTGGTTTTATGGCAGCTAGTTTTAACCCAGCCTCTCCTGTCATTTCTGAGTTCAGTGTCTGCTGAGAGGAGAAGGAAAAAAAGAAGGATGGTTTGGCCCGTTGTACTTGCTCTTTTGACCCCCATGTTGTCCATGAGCAGTGAAGGAGAACTTCTGACAAGCGATGTCAGGAGTGACAGCTGATCTGGTCGGGTTGAACGGGGACGTGGAGCAGCAGCATTTGATTTTGGGGCCATTTTTTGAAGCCGCCTGCATGTGGGGCCACACCTGCCTCAGGGGCCTGTGCTGACAGAGAATCACGTGTGTATGTGTGTGTGTATGCTAGTCGGGTGCTTATGCTAAATAGATGCAAGGAAGCCACCTGCTCTCCTCTGACGTAACAGTCCAACTGTGTGTCCAACATCACACATTCATTCTACGTTTTCAACACCTTCACAATAGATGATACAAATTGGAAAATCATAGAAAGCATGCATTAAATTGACAGTGAAAAACACAATAATGTAGAACTTGTTTGTTGATAAATGAAGGTTTTCAGATTTAGTGTGTGTTTGATTCAGGTTTTGCTATACTTGTGTGGATATTTCTGAAATGTCTGTTCATATATTAACAAAGAAAAGTGGCTTATAAACTAAACAATATCAACTAAACAATGAATTTATACAATTCTTAAAGGGCCAAAATCTGTATTTTTTGGGCAGCTATGGGTAGGATTAGTATATTAGTATCAAATAAATTTAAAAGCAACATTAATTATATATATATATATATATATATATATATATATATATATATATATATATATATATATATATATAGACAGAGAGATAGATAGATAGATAGATAGATAGATAGATAGATAGATAGATAGATAGAGAGATAGATTCGATTAGATTTTATTAATATTCATTCATCAATAATTTAATACACTGTTTTGAAACTATAGTTGAAAGACACTGCATTGGTTATATAAAATATTCTTATATAAGTCTGTCATGATAAACTTTCACATATACTCAAGAATACAAGAAACGGAGTTTTACATTGAGAAATCTAGACAGGTGAGAAATACAGTAACTTTAAGTTCAGTCATTTTAGTAGCAAAAATTATGATTTGGGTAACTTTGCAATAGGAATTCCCTGTTTCGATAGTTAATATACGTGTGAATGTGTTGGGTCTGCACTTTTTCCTTTAGTTTGACGGAGGCTTGATTAAGGCTGATGTTTTAGCAGTATTGAGTCGCCTATAATGTGAAAACTGGCCTGGCACCTTGGCTTTCGCATGGTGGATTTTGGCATCTTTTGTAAAATGAGTATATGACAGCATTCTAATGGGATACAGGGGGAGACAGACAGAAAGAGCAAGAACGAGGTTGGTCACAGCGAGTGGTTACACAAGCAGGCACAAGTAGAAGAATTGTGACAACCCCCTACTAGCTGTTTCTTACACATGCAGTAGACACACACACAGAGTTTCAGCTCCCTAAATCCCTGAATGAGTTCAGATATATCTAGTTTCCTCTTGAAGAGGAAGTTAACTGACTACATTCGCTACCAACTGATTGAGCTGCTGGCCAGCCACCATTTTAAACACAAATCCTAGTGAAACATGACATTTCAAAACTCATTTCCTATTCGTTTTTCCTTTAGCATAAAATAAAGGCCTTTTTATGATTTTGTGGATGACTGCACATTAAAAGAGCCTGGTAAAGGCCTCGCTCTCTTTCTTTCTCTTCTCGTCCTCTATCCTTCCCCTTGCCTTGTCCGTGGAAAGCTGACCCTGTGTGCCGTGGTCTTTGTGTTGTATTAAAAGGTCACCATTGCTGGCAGCTCTTAGCACTTGGCAGGACTCTGTGGGCTTCGGTGGAGCTGTGAAAACCAGTCTGTCATAATTCCTCCACACAACCCCAGCACTTCATGTGGAAAGGGCCTGTCACAAAATATGAACCGCCCTGCTCTTTGTTTCGCTTTTTTTTTTCTTTTTTTTTTTCGCAATGACTCACATTTCTTTTTCTTTTCCAGCCCTGAAGTCAAATGACCCACGGCGAGGGGGAATTGTGAGTAAAGGATATATGTTAGATTTATGGCACTGATAAGGCGGCTTGTACTGAAAAATAAAATACTCGTCTGAACATATGTAGTTAATGAAAATGCTTCAGGAAAGGTTCCAAGTTGTTTCACAGTGATATAAAAACTTTAATATATATTAGTGATTTAGTGTGTCGATTGAACACTCTCTGATCTTAAGTTACGGTTAAGGCATACTTTATTTCAACAAATATAATAAATACCAAAATATAGCCAAATTAAAAATTCTCTGCACCTAATAGTATCTGTCTTGTTTTTCTTTATCTGGGTTGTTAAATACTTTACATCCTGCAATTTGACATGATATACTTCATCTCAAATGCATTTTGATTATTCTTTTATATTTATTATGCTTGCAGATTTTGTCTCCTCATAATGCTTGTGAGGTTATATTTAATATTTGTTTAAAAATGCAATTTCAGGTCTAGTAGTGAACGTTAAAATATGATAATTCTTTTAAAAAAAAAGTTTATGGGCAGGTTTATTGCATATATTGTGAATTTATATAATTCAAGTTACTGTCAAGTCACAGAGTTGTACTTTTCAATTCTGTTCTATTCTTTATTGTCACCTTACGATTATCAGATGTAGATTTATCTTTTTTCACACCTTGGATCTGACTCGTCTGATCTTTGTCACTTAATTTGTACTTTACCAAACCAAAGGACCGAGTGAACTGGTGCGTGTGTGTGGTGCATATCCTCACATCTCTTTCTTTTTCACACCTTCAATCCTTCGGTGTCACTTCCCAGTTTCTCCACGACACCCTCTTTTCCAGCCTTTCCCGCGACTTCATTTGCACGTGCTGTACATTTCTGAATCCATTGGCAGCCTCTCTTTACCTCTGACTCTCTCTCTGTCTTTCTCTCTGTCACCTTCTTGCATACTACATTAAACCAGGTGTCACGTCATTAAACACCGCTCTTCTCCGTTTGTGAAAAACGTGACCCCCATTTCCCTCATTTTTCGCTCCGAGAAAGAGGTGCCAACAGAGTAATTAACTGCCGTCACATCAGTGTGCGCACACTTCCTGTCAGCGTTCCGTCCTAACAGGGTCTCTCTCCTCACGCTAATGATGTCATTCAGGAAGGGAAGAGTGTGAGAGAAACCCGCTAAGAGTTTACAGCGTGTCACGTCTTGTAAGTGGAAACAGTTCATCTCAATGCCAACACGTTTCACTGTTTAACATACTAATACGCACCCCACGATTTGCCGTTATTAAAAATGATCTCTTTTTAGATCTGCGCACCGCTCTGGAAAAATATGACAATCATTTTGTTGGCTTTCGCTCGTTTAATCGAGGGGCCGCTAGCTGATTTGATTCAATTTGGTTCCGGCTGTAGTTCACTTCATATGACATGCGCTGCGACGGCAGAAAGAGTGGCAGCGAGAAAGGATTGCGTTTTGCCGTATACATGCTAACCTAATTGCATCTCAAATGCGCAATTCATTCCTCATAGCCATGGGCTTTTCATTCTCAGGGCCCCGAGAAGGAACAGGAGCAGTTTATATGTAAACTGGAGTCTCTGGCTTTATAAAGTGAATTTCAGCAGCAAATAATACACTCCATATCAAAATTGAGAAGGGTAATAGGAAATTGATTGTGACAATGCAATATTAGAGAGCCATCTCCATAATATTTTATTTATCATAGTTTCCACCTTTTATCGTCAGGGGACCGCTGTTTCATCTTGCTCTGCAAACTGCAGTCTTCAGAGATTTTGACCTCAATATTTTCCCTTAAATGAACATACTGTGTAAGGAAGTACAATTTTTCTTTCGCTGCCGGTAAAGTCATGCATAAAAAACAATTCATTTAAAGCGTCTAAATATTTTCAAATTATGGCTAGTAATTTTTGCCACTGTCTGATACTCCAGGGAGACCTTCTGAAATGAACCTATAATTCAATTTAAGGACTGTGTGTTTCAGTCTTTTATGGTGAAAGTAATTTCAGGCTTTCAGTTAAATTGTTGCATCAGATTCTCGCAATGCAAGTGATAAGTGTCATTCGAAACATTATGAAAATTCATTCTTTCCCGGGATAAACAACATTTTCTTCTACCGCTGTATGAGGTTTTATTTTCAGCGCGCGTGTTTAACGTTATTCTTCAGGCAATGATTAATAAGTAAATAAAACAAAGAGAGAAATAAAATAAGTTCTTTCATAAGGTTAAGAGAGGCCGGGGCTAGTTGTCACACAGAAAATCAAGCCTACACAAGGTAATATCTCATTCAAAATTGCATTAAATTAACTACTTCCCTTTTTCTGAGTAGTAATGAAGAATAAAGAAATATTGACCTTCAAAACTGATCCCACCCGAGAAATATTCACTGGAGTGAAATGTGTGACAACTAACCCCAACCTCCACTATATAGATGACTGTAGCCGTCTGTTTCCTGTTTGTTGTGATACGATGTGTCACGCCTGGAGCAGATGTTTCATGCACATAGTGTCATTGTCTCAGAATCACTCACCGTTTCATAATTGTTCTGAATGCATGGGAATGCAAGTGATGTGTTTCATGGTGAGTCATGACATTGGCAGACACCTACTGTTTGTCATTGCGTAGTGTGCACGTTCATCATATGGTGCTCATTTGCCAAGATGCATAAATACACCCACACATCACTAACAAAGTTACACTTAGGTCTGGCAAACGAAACAAAAAAATAAATAAATAAATAAAAAAATAGAAGAGCTGTCCTCGGTGAAACTCAATTTTACTTCAACATGACTTTGGAAATTTGTATAATTTATATGGTTGCACTTTATTTCACAGTTCGTGCACTTACCTGCACTTACAGTGTACTTAACTAAGAAAGTACTGGATAATATAAGGTAACTACATGGATTAGGGTTAAGGTTAGGTTTAGGGGTAGGTCCAGGATTAGTACATGCAGAACAGGACTGTTAAATAAAGTGCTATGGTTTCAAATTGATTGTGCAGCACACATATGTTTATTTACATTTGGTACAATTTGGGCACTGATATGCAGCTTCTGAGAAAAAAAAAAAATAAAATTAAAAAAAAAAGTTTGTGTAATTGAAATTTTAGAGACTTTATGAATTCAGTTCATTAATTTTGTGTTTGTTTGTTTGTTTGTTTTTAATGAAAATCAATATGTTGAAGTGTTTTTTTTTCTTTATTTTGCTGAATAGTCACCATTTTAATCACCATTTTTGTTCACTAGTTCATTTTAAATGGTCCTGTGGTATAACAGATTTTTTTATGTCTATTTTTTAAATTAATGTTAAATCATAAATCATCTAATATGTTCAATATTAATGTAACAGCAGCTTCTGAAATAAACCATTTTTGCATTTGAGAGATTTAATAATATTCATGAATTCAATGTATTAAATTGTATTAGATTTTTTTCATCTGAAATAAAAAAATATTTATGTGAACATGCATATTTTGGTGCTGTGACTAGTTTTTTGTTCACTAGTTAATTTTAAATGGTCCTATGGTATAACAGATTTTTTATTTTTTTTTTGTCTATTCTTTCAATTATTAATAGAGCCCAAAAAAATAAAATAAAAATCTGCATTCATAATAATTACAAAGAATTAGCAAAATGTTGTTTTACTTTGAGTACAGCATGTCACATTGCTTGTCAAAACTTGATATCGATATTGCATGTATAGTAGTATAGACTACAGTTTAAACAGTAGCTCCATTATGGGTCCCTGGTTGCTTCAGGAAATGTTCAATTAATTAACAGAGCCACCGAAATCAGGTGACCAAATCCTGTTAGAGAGACTGAAAGATTCCGCTCTTCCCAACACAATGGAAAGTGCAGTTTTCACGCTCTCTGCCTTTCCATCCGGTGTTCCTCTGTCTCTCCTTCAACAGCGAGGCACTTTCCAAGCCTTTTTCCACTTCTGTCCATTCAGTAGAACACCCTCGATATCCGCTTTTATTTGTGTTGGAAAGTATAAATCACGTTCTCCTATTTTGTCATTCCAGTCATTTTAGTCACTAAAGGATTACTTCAAGTGACTGAACTTGGCTGTTATCTGTTGGAGTCAGCGGCCAGGTCATCTCAGGGGACGGGAGAACAGGTCCCACTGCTGTGACCTGATCACCATCCAGGCCCTTGAATCCAGCTCGCTAGTCATTTCTGACTGATGTGTGCCGGCTGTCACCGAAACAGCACTTAACAACAACAATGCCATCCGGCTTGGAAAGAGAAAGAGAGTGAACGAGATTGAAATGGACAGGGCTGAACATCCCCTAATCCAAAATTTATAAAGTTTTGAGGGTTGTTAGGTTTTAAAGCACCAGATTAAACCTGATCTACCTTTGGTGTCACTGTGAATTAGAGCTTTTAATTCCGTGCTGGAGGACACAAAGAGAGAGAGAGACGGAGAGAGAGATGGATTGTCACCCACTGTATCAATGTGTCACCTCTCACTAAAACAAAAAGCAGAAACAAAGGCCTGACTTCAGTGTGTTCGATATCCCCAAAGCCCTGACGAACAGAAGCACATGCTAAATTATTTAAAGAGTATTAATTCTCACGCAGTTAGAGTCCATAATGCAGGGCTTTTCTTCTGGGTTTGCATGTACAGTGGCACTGAAAAGTATTTGGTCACTTAAGCCTGTATTTTATAGCAAATGGTGTCTGCAAACAAACTAACTTTACATTTATTTATCATTGTTGATTATTTTGGATGATTTTAAGTGAATGTATGACATCAGTTCAGAGGTCAGTTTTTTGTCTTAGTTTTTTATCTGCTGCTTACAAACTTTGTAAAAATCTATTTGCTCTTAAATGTTTTTAATCATTTTAGCCAATTACATACAAAATGTTTTAATGCAAGCAGTAAAATACTGTAAAATTCCAGTTTAAATAGGTAAGGCATGTTTTTTTTTTTTCACTATTTCTCACATTCATCTCAAATTACCTACTGTATATGTTTACTGAAGCATTTTAATATAAGAAAAATGCCATGTGAAAACTTCTGTGACCATTTCACAGCTATAATGTAAATAAATCAACAACCAATCATCACTGGATCAATCATTGGAAGAGTTTTGAATTGGTTCATTGAAACATACAGTTTAAATTGATTCACTGAAATGAATTGAATTATCATGTTGCCCTAGTGTCATTGTTGCTATAGTTTCTTTTATGCTTTTATACCTCTGTATTGATGCACAAAGGGTTTAGAAAACTTAATGGTTACATTTAAAGTTCATTAAAATAATGACATTATACTGTACATTGACATTGATTTATGTAATATATTGTGAATATTCAATATATTATACATGCTTCATGTGGTAACATCAAAATTAATTGATTTTATTCAAATAAAAAAAAAATGTTATTTAACATTACTGAATTAACCCAAATATATTAGGTTACACCAACAACTAAATTTAAGAGTAAAATAAGGTAGATATATCTCTTTAATGTAACAATTGCAGGCTACCACTTTTTATTTATTTATTTATTTGTTTGTTTTGATCTAATGCATTAACATTAATTTATTCATGTTTATGTGTGGCTTAAGTATCCAAATACTTTTTTGGGCCATGGTATCAGGATGCTTTAAACTAAACAGTCCTTCCTGAAGATCTTGATCTGTGTATCTAATAAACAGCAGCTATTTCCTCTTTCTTGCTCTTGCTCTCTTTCTGTTTTCTCGGCCTTGATTCATTGAGTAGAAAGCACAGTCCATTGAGTGGAAAATCAGGGGGAAAAAAATCCTGTAACTGATAATGTTGGCTCGGCCTGAAATAGGTTTACTCCAAAAATTCCCATGTCGAATGCTCTAAGAATCGTACATAAAAACCAGCCGGCTCCTGAGGGCAAGCGCGAGCATCCAACGTGCTCGTACGCAGAGCCGAGACCTACAGAGACCAGGAAGAGAACCGATTCTCTCTTTCTCTCTCGCTGCAAGCTGGTGTGTTGTTATTTATGATGACTATGCAGAGTTTGTAGTGTTTCATCTATCAATAGATGTACTAAACAAGCTATTACTGTAAAGAGCATTACAAGAGCAAGAAAGATTAGAGAAATATAAAATCTCTGATGCTCGCCTGCCATGTCTGGCTTTCTAGCTCTCTTACTGTTTCTCTGAGGGGGTAATTGTGGCATGTAGCTCTCTCAGAGGAAACAGGGAGGGAATTTTCACTTGCTGCCAGTCGACAGCACTCTACCTGCTGTTTTTGTTGAAAAGCTTCAGCTTGGGAGGTGTTGCATCTGCCGCGTTCTCAGTGTTTCGTGCTCGCCGTCCCCCTGGACCAGAGGTGTGACACTTTCTCCAAAACTTTAAAGACCCATGGAGCTTTCAGCTTTGGGTTGAAGCTGTTTTATTGTCTTCTCCTGACTGCGCGGTAGCCGGGTTCCAGCGCCCTGAAATAGAAAATGTGTGTTTTAAATGCCTTGATGTGTGTGTTTTGTGTTGCAGAAAGACAACCATTTTTAATCTATGCATAAGCGCATACAAATCCATGTATATTTCAATGTGCATGCTTGCTTATGTGCGAAAGTGAATATTTGTATGTATATGTTTGTATTGGAAACATTTATGCAAGTCTTATGAGTGAAACATCAGGATACAGTCATTTTTGATGGAAATGCAATGAGAAAAATTGACAATTTTGTGCATAATCCAGCAAATTAAATACTTTATATAAATTAAAGGAACTTGGTGGATGCAAACCAAAAGAACCTTCATAATTTAAACAAATTATTAGGTCGGATATCAGCTTCACACTATAAGAGTTAACACCAAAAGCCTCAAATCAGTACAGTTAATTTACTAAAACAGACATTTCTGACTCTAAATTCTGATTGGATGTGCCACATTATAAAATAGCCTATATACACACATCTGTGATGCACATTATTGAACTTTATAATTGTGCAGCAAGTTATAACGTTGCTCATTAACAGTACACCTAAATATTGACTTCTATACTGTCATACCACCCAGCCCTAGAGTATGTTTGTATGTGTGTGTGTGTGTGTGTGTGTGTGTGTGTGTGTGTGTGTGTGTGTGCAGTGTTTATATTTGTAGGTGTAGTGTGTGTGTGTGTGTTTGCGTGTGGCCTATCCGTATGAATTCCCCGCGGAGCTTCATGCATATTTAAGTCTCTGGTTAAGCAGTAGGAAATGTAGAGTACACTCTTACCTCACATTTTCTGGATTCATAAGCATTTCAGTGGCTCGTAATAGCAGAACAAATAGCCACAGAGGCCAAACAGCCATTATTAAATTCCCCAAAGTAAATGGCTTGACATGGCACTCAGAATCACTGACCTATCTGATTCCCTGCATTTTTAGTGACTCTTTTTTTCGGTCTCTATCTCTCCCTCACACACTCGCTCTTGCTGAGGCGCTCGCTCGAGGAAATGTGTAACTGCTCTCGACAGACATCCAGAAATCAAAGCTAATGGAAGTGATGGGGGTAATGTGGTCTGTCACTTGTGTGGAAGTGGTTTATGTGCATTAAACTGGAATCAGGTTCCGCCACATGGCTCTTTTTTCCTGAATTGTATAAAACCTCATAGGATGACAAGCTTAAACACAATATGTTTATACTTGTGGTTTATTATTTGACAAGCTAGACTGCACATCCAGTTTATGTGCAATATTTGTTACAAGAGTGAACAGGAATAAATGTATGAAAAATAAATACATTTATACAAAGATCTCATCTAAATACTACCACTACTACTAATAATAAACTAATTCATTAAATTGTATTTTTTAATGAATTATATTAAATGTTAATATTGAAATAATTATGAAGATCTTAATATTACCATTTATCATTTATTAAAGTACTTTTATTTAGGTAAAATGTATATATATTTAATATATTTTTAAAAAATATTTTCTTAAAACCATTGAATATAATAAATTATTATTTTTATTATATTTGACTGTAATATTTATTTATTTATTTTACTTGGGGAAAAATGCTGTTAGTGTATTATTTTAAAAATGCCTGGTCTTTTATCTTTCCTTAGTACCCAGAGAATAGCATCTGTCAAAATGTTTTTGACAAATTACTTGTGTTTAAGTTTGTTTGCATGGCATGTTAAATCGAAGGGTGGAGACAGACTTTTGTTAAATCATTATTTCCATTGCTGGCACGATTTTGCATTAATAAAACTCCTTTGCGACATCACCGTTTGCACATTTGAAACAGATCTCCGTTATTCCTACTTTAATCATTTCTACTGATTAAATCATTCATTACGTCAAAGATCCCGCTTGCCATCAAAGCCTCGTTTCTGAAACTGGACACATTTCAAGGTTATAATTCAGTGAGAGATGGCCAAATAATAACAAAGCTTAAAAAACGCTTTTCTCTGGCCGTGCCCTGTGTGCATGTGTGTGCGAAGGTCTCATTGTGTGGATTTATTTTCACTTTCTCCATGTCCTGTTTTATGTTCAGCATCAGCAGTTTTTAAAGGCATTACCTTGTTATGTGAATCTCTGAGCTCAGTTGGAGTCTGTGGGAGTTCTACAACTCAAGATGAGAAAAAAAAAACATCACTAACTCCAGGTTCCACACAGCAGAAGGAGTCATTCTAATGACTGTCCTATACTCTAGTGGCATCATATAATTAGGGCATCAGCAAATAGCTTAGTGAGTTGATTTCTTTGTTTAATAGTTGCTTTGTTCCTGATTTTAAAATCAAAACACAAGCATCCATGCATATTTTTGGATCTCATTTTGTTGATGCATCTTTAGCCTAGGTTGAAGCCTGTATGTATTTGCATTGCATTACCTTACAGTGGAATTAAATTTAGATGCTAAATGGACCTAAAAACACAATGTCTGAGACATCATGAAATCAGAATTGACCCTACATGATTTCTTTATAAATTTCTCATGTTTGGAGTTGGAAGTATTGTCCAAACTGTATTGACCTGATGTAAACATTTACATTTATGCATCTGGCAGATGCTTTTATCCAAAGCAACTTAAACTGACTTCAAGGTACACATTTTATGACCAGACTTAAACACATGACCTTGGTGTTGGTAGCATGATGCTTTACCGTTTAAGCTACAGAAATTTTTCTCTACAGCTACAGGACATGTGAAATTCTCAATAAATTTTGCCAAGTTGTAAAGTGGCTTGGAAGTTAGATGGATGTGAAGTTACTCCAATTTTCAAAGAAAATGCTAGTTTGGTGGTTTTTATATAAATAAAGTGGCAGCTGTTGTACCTGCCGAAGAAGACGACTTGGTGACACTTTCTATGAAGCCCATATTTATAATATATTATAAGGGTATTCTTAAAGCATTATAATGAATGCATAATGCATTATAAAAAACCTTATGTTATATCGTCGTATAAATAATCATAACAACAAATATAATACATTATAATGCTTATGCATTTGTGGTTATAACTTTTAAGATTATGATTATTTATAACACAATGAACACCATATTAAATCTACTTTTACATTTATAATGGACTATATATCTTGACATTATTTAAGATCTGCATAGTATCTTACTGCAGTACATCTTGTAAGTGGTTAGGTGTGGAGTGTTATTTGAGTGTTCCCTGTGAGGCTAATATTAATTTTGATATGAGCTAGTTAATAATTTCAGCTGAAAAAAAAAATAATAATAATGCAATGTTTATATGTTAGGTTACATTTTATTTTGATGGTCCCCTTAGTCTATTGACTATAAGCAACTTTGCAACTACATGTCAACTAACTCTCATTAGAGTATTAGTAGGCTTAGGTTAGGGTAGGTATAATGTTGACGTACTTGCAAAGTTACTTATAGTCAGTTTATCTGTTGGGAAACCATCAAAATAAAGTGTTAGCATATATTTAGAAGACATACTACTAATACTCCAATGACTGCTAGTTGACATAGTTTTGCAGAGTTACTTAACAACAGCTGTCTAAAGGGTACCATCAAAATAATCAAACTGATATTAAAATAAAAATAGTTCAAAGCAAATGTGTCATATTAAACATTCATCTGATCTGATATCTGATCTTATGGCTGTTTGAGAGAGAGAAAAAAAAAAGATTATTACTATTATTATTACTATACTTATAAGTGGTCATTGATGGCTTTAAGTAAAGTAGCATAAGAAAGATGGCAAGATATGAGACTTATAATACATTATAACTATGAGAAATATAATCCATTGCAACTTAAGTGGATGCATACTCTTAAAAGCTATAACCACAAATAAGTAAATATTATAATACATTAAAACTGTTCTTATGAATATTTATAAGATGATATAACACATTATAAGGTTTTTTTTTTATATAATGCATTATGCATTCAATATAATGCCTTAAGAATACCCTTATAATGTATTATAAATATGGGCTTCATAGAAAGTGTTACCGAAGACTTTAATAGTGCTGAGTGTATAGAACCGCTGGCGCACACACATTACGGCTGGTATGAGGAACATGGTGGCGTCTCGCGCGGTGGGCCTGTGGGAGGCGAGGTAAGTAATGAGTGTTAGAGTGGAGGGAAGGCTTCTACCATCGCAACAGGGGACACACGCATCCGCCTCCCTCACTATCTGTCCATCCACCCATCCATCTCTTCGTCAATCCATCGCTCCGTCCATCTCTAGCATGTGGAGCGTGAGGGGCTGCGCACACACTTTCATATGCGCTGGAGGGGGTACGGACAGTGTAGACGAGCAGTCAGCGGCTCGCGGAGAAAACGCGAGAGAAAGAAAGAGCGTTCGCAAAAATGAAGGCTTGAAGGAAGGGGGTGGTAGAGAAAATGACACAAACAGGCTGGACAGGGCAGTCAGCCATGGCAAGAGGGAATGATAGAAAGTCAGCCAACAGGATCGAAAGAGTCTTCCTCTCTCCAGCTGTGCCAAATCTTGCTTGGTTATCTCTAAGTGTTGCGATAACGCGGAGTGTCTCTGCCATTTCTGAGGCTGGTTATTTATTAAGCAGACACAGACGGTCAGGAATCAGAGGGGGAAATGGCCAGGAGTGACAGAGCCGCAGATATCACGCTGACGGCTGATGCTCTTCGCTGCTCTGATGCGACTTGACAGCTAAAGTGCGCGGCTGACGATGAAGTCGGTCAACAAGTGCTGTATACATTGCACGATGCTGCCGTACAAAGTGGCAATTTTGGATTTCATGCAGATTTACCGAACACAACGAGAACATCTGTTTTGTTTACTTATTCAGACACCAGGAAAATAGCGTCATGCAAGCGAGCACTACAGTTGTTCTTAGCCTAGCAAGCACTTCACAAGTGTGAATGAGACCTACGGCCTGCACAGTGAAGTTTGACCACATCAATTATTGTGCTTTTATTAGCTAAAATGATTTATTTATTTATTTATTTTTGAGGTTTTAGTCTATTTGGAATTCTTTTCCACTGAATTGCAAAATTGTTTGTCCTTTCCTGTAGCTCAAATAGTAGAGCATGGCGCTAGCAACGCCAAGATCATGGGTTCGGTTCCCAGGGAAAGCAAGAGCTGATAAAATGTAGAAACTGTAACTTGAATGCAATGTAAGTCGCTTTGGATAAAAGTGTCTGCTAAATGTAAGTGTTTTAAACCAAGCTTTTACTCACCGTTCTATTTTTACAACCCTGTATTTTCTTCTTCCATCTGTGAAACATAAAATGAGATGCTAAGCAGAATGTCTGAGCTACTCTTTTCTATACAGCAAAAGTCAGTGTTGATTTATGCTATCAAGATCCAAGAAAGGCAAAAAAAGAAAAAAAAAGAAAAGAAAAAAAAATCACTTTTTGAAATAACTTTTTCACCATACTCTAATTTTTTGAGATGCACCTGTGTGTGTGTGTGTGTGTGTGTGTGTGTATATATATATATATATATATATATATATATATATATATATATACATATATATACATACATATATACATACACACACACACACACACACACACACACACACATATATATATATATATACATTTATGGTAACAAATGTATTTACTGTCAATTTTGATATAAATAAATATATAAATATTTAGATATTATATAAATAACTTGCCTCTAAATACATATATAGTATAAAGAGCTTTCACATATTCTAGATTCACTACATGTAAAGTAAAACATTTCAAAAGTTATTTATTTATTTATTTATTTATTTTGATGATTAGAGTTTACTGCTCATGAAAGTCAAAAATCCAGTATCTCAGAATATTAGAATATTTACATTTGAGTTTCATTAAATGGCCATCCCTACGGTATAAATTCCGGGTATCGCTTGTTCTTTGAAACCACAATAATGGGGAAGACTGCAGACTTGGCAATGGTCCAGAAGGCATCATTGACACCCTCCACGAAGAGGGTAAGTCACAGAAGGTCATTACTGAAAGGGGTGGCTGTTCACAGAGTGCTGTATCAAAGTATATTGAATGCAAAGTTGACTGGAAGGAAGAAATTAGGTAGGAAAAAGTGCATAAGCAACATGGATGACTGCAAGCTTGAGAATACTGTCAAGCAAAGCTGATTCAAACACTTGGGAGAGCTTCACAAGGAGTGGACTGAAGCTGGAGTCAGTGCATCAAGAGTCACCACTCTCAGAGGTCTTCAGGAAAAGGGCTACCAAGCCACTTCTGAAACAGAAACAACGTCAGAAGCATCTTACCTGGGCTAAGGAGAAAAATAACTGGACTGCTGCTCAGTGGTCCAAAGCCCTCTTTTCAGATAAAAGTAAATTTTGCATTTCATTTGGAAATCAAAGTCTGGAGTCTGGAGGAGGACTGGAGAGGCACAGAATCCAAGCTGCTTGAAGTCCAGTGTGAAGTTTCCGAGGTCAGTGATGATTTGGGTCGCCATGACATCTGCTGGTGTTGGTCCATTGTGTTTTATTAAGTCCAAAGTCAATGCAGCCGCCTACCAGGAGATTTTGGAGCACTTTATGCTTCCATCTGCTGACAAGCTTTATGGAGATGCTGATTTCCTTTTCCAACAGGACTTAGCACCTGCCCACAGTGCCAAAACCACTTCCAAGTGGTTTGCTGACCATAATATTACTGTGCTTGATTGGCCAGCCAACATGCCTGACCTGAACCCCATATGGAATCCATGGGATATTTTCAAGAGAAAGATGAGAAACAGTAGATCCAACAATACAGACGTGCTGAAGGCTCAATAGTGCCTCAGCAGTGCCACAGGCTGATCGCTTCCATGCCGCACTTCACTGATGCTGGAATTTGTGCTAAAGGAGCCCCGACCAAGTATTGACCACATAAATGAACATACTTTTAAACATAACTTTACATAACTTGAACTTTTCTGTTTTGGAAATCCTTTTTTTTTTTTTTTTTATTGATCTTAGGAAATATTATAATATTTTGAGATACTGGATTTTTTACTTTCATGAGCTGTAAGCTCTAATCATCAAAAATTAAAACAAAAAAAAAAAAAACTTTTGAAATGTTTTACTTTACATGTAATGAATCTAGAATATATGAAAGTTTCACTTTTTGAAATAAGTTACAAGAAAAAATTTATTTTTTCACGATATTCAAATGTTTTGAGATGCACCTGTATATATATATATATATATATATATATATAAATGGCATCCAAACACTAACGGCTCTTGGGTGTCACATGACCATTTGCAACATAATTCAAAATATTCAAGTGCAAATGAAATTTATCATGGATCAATGACTTTAACTGCAATCTGTTCCATACATCGGCTATTGTATATCTTTAGAAAACTTAATAATACAGTGCACAAGTCTGATGGCCTGCTTCTGTAGCAACCCAACACTGCACATCTTGATTTCTGTTATCAAACACATCTGCTTCAACTCAGTTTGTTAGAGCTTCCAAAACCTGCAGTAAATAAGGTATGTCAGATAAGGAAGGCATCCATAACGTGTGCCGTTGAGGGTTCACCAGGACCAAGGCTGGGAAGCACTGTTGTGAAGAACATTTTTGTCCTTGGCAACATAAAGCACCATCTACCTTCTTTATATGTGAAAGAGCAGCTCAGATTCTTTTTGTGTTTCCCAGAAGAAAGAAAATAATACAGAGTTGGAATGACATACTGACAGATTTTCATTATTCCTTTACAGATGCATTGTGGCCTGTGCAACAGCATAAGTGTTTCCGAGGGTCCTGAAAACATATTTTCGCTCTTCTAATGTCCATATATCACCGGCTGGACATAGAGTTTGATGTCAGGAATGATTTGTGTGTCTTTAAATTGACGCACTTGCGTTGCGCAAATCTTATGGGCCCGAGCATCGCTCCTCACCAAAACAGATTCAGTGGCAAGGGATGATCCATCATAAAACAGAAAACAGCGCGATTAGCATCTCATTTTCCTGGCCTGAACCCCCTGGGTTAAAGCACGCCCGTAATCACCTGTGAGCCAGAAGAAAGAGAATAAATTGAGAGGCGCAGAGGGGAGAAGAGGGGTGGGATGCTTTGCCTCCCGTAAGGGGTGAAATGTTGTCAGCTTCAGAAAAAAAAATAAAAAAAATAATCACACACTTTGTTATGAAGAGTAATACATTTTCCGAGACTGATCGGGTCTTATGTATTGACGTGACTCTGTAGAAATTTTCACACTACACTCTAACAATGAATGTTCTGTCACAGCGACTTAGAGGCTCCCGGGCTGTTAGAAAATGACGTCTGCCAGTCAGTGAAGTCGAACCGCGGCCTTTAGCTGAGTGGCAATAATCTCCTGGCGGTAATTGCTTTAAGTTTAGGAGGGGTGAGCACTACACACCCTTGGGGGACTCCGCATCAAATAATTTATTCATAAATTGCACACGGGCTGCACGCAGGTTGCACATTGCCTGAGCTGGAAAGCGTGGCGGAGTACTTACATCAAGCCGCAGGTTCTTAACAATGCTCGGTCTCACTCTTGATTGGTCAAGCACCAAACCTCTTAGTGCGAGAGAGGCAGCACGCATCTCCCCCTCTGCCTGCGCCTGGCTTTTCCAGAACCGACGCTTCAGCGAACACTCGTGTGCGTGCACGTACGCTGTCCTTTTCGTGTATTAGCAGATATATGCATGTTTTTCTACCCCATTAATTCAGTCAACATACAATTAATTCATGCCAAAGAGCAGCCCCCTCAGGTACACCGGCCTATTTTGGACAGCACACTTTGCGGTGCACAGGAATGGCTCTGTCACATGCCTGCAATGCCTTCATGCCTTCTGTGTTGGAATGGTGCAGCTTGCTTCTGTTATATAATATTATTGAATGAATAATTATATGCTATTAAAAATAAAGGTTCCAAAAGAAGATTTTCACAGAAATGCCATAGAAGAACCATTTTGGGTTCCCCAAAGAACTTTTCAGTGACCAGTTCTTAAAGAACTATTTTTTATTGGTGTGAATAAAATATTTTTTATTGGTCTGAATCAGCTTTCAGCTGATCAGAGCGGATCGCGACGCAGAATCAACGGGGAAATCGCGCGGCGGCAGGACGTGCTTTTACATCAATGAAAGGTGGTGTACAGATGTAACAGTGTTAAAGAAGATGTGTTGTTCTGATCTGGAAACGCTTTTCATTAACTGTAAACCTTTCAACTCGCCGCGGGAGTTTCACTTGTTCATTCTCGTAAGTGTTTACATTCCTCTGCAAGCGCACGTGAGCTCAGCTTTAGAGAAACTCGCTGATCAGATCACAGAGACAGAGCAACAACACCCGGACTCTGTTTTAATCATTCTTGGGGACTTTAATAAAGCAAATCTCTCCCGTGAACTGCCAAAATACAGACAGCACATCACATGTCCCACCAGAGACAGTAATATACTGAATCAGTGTTACACAGCAATAAAGGTTGCATATCACTCTGTTCCACGAGCAGCTTTAGGACTCTCTGATCACTGCCTGGTTCATCTTATACCAACCTACAACCAAAAAACTTAAATCTGCTAAACCTGTAGTAAAGACTGTAAAGAGATGGACCAAAGAAACAGAGCGGGTTTTACAAGCCTGTTTCTATTCGACTGATTGGAGTGTTTTTGAAGCTGCTGCCACCGATCTGGACGAGCTCACAGAGACTGTAACTTCATATATCAGTTTCTGTGAGGATATATGCATTCCTACCAGGACTTATTTAACATTCAACAATGACAAGCCATGGTTTACAGCAAAACTCTGACATCTTCGTCAAGTCAAAGAGGATGCCTGCAGAAATGGGGATAGTATCTTGTACAGTCAGGCCAGGAACACACTGAACAAGGAGATTAGAGTGGCTAAAAGGATCTACGCAAAAAGGTTAGAAGATCAGTTCACTTCAAATGACCCAACTTCAGTGTGGAAAGGTCTGAAAGCCATCACCAACTACAAGACACCATCCCCTAGCACTGTGGCGAATCAACAACTTGCTGAAGACCTAAATGAGTTCTACTGTAGATTCAAAACCCCCCGCACCCATTCTGACCATCTCTCTACACAACCGTTAACACCTCCAGCAACCCCCCTCTCCCCCCCTCCTCCACTGCAGATCAGTGAAAATGATGTGCACCAGGTCTTCAGAAAGAACAAAAGAAGAAAAGCACCAGGCCCAGACGGTTTGACACCAGCCTGTCTGAAAACCTGTGCTGACGAGCTGGCCCCCATCTTTTCACAGATCTTCAATAGATTTCTGGAGTTGTGTGAAGTCCCTGCCTGCTTCAAAAGCTCCACCATCATCCCCGTCCCAAAGAACCCCAAGATAACAGGACTTAACGACTAAAGACCTGTGGCGCTAACGTCTGTCGTCATGAAGTCATTTGAAAAACTGTTTCTGGCTTATCTGAAGGACATCACAGGACCCCTACTGGACCCCCTGCAGTTTGCTTACCGAGCAAACAGGTCCGTGGATGATGCAGTCAACATGGGACTGCATTACCTCCTGCAACACCTGGACAAATCAGGGACTTATGTGAGGATCCTGTTTGTAGACTTCAGCTCGGCCTTCAACACCATCATTCAACACTCCTCCAGACCAAACTAACCCAGCTCTCTGTTCCTAGCCCTATCTGTCAATGGATCACCAGCTTTCTGACAGAAAGGCAACAGCTAGTGAGAATGGGGAAATTCATGTCAAACAGCCACATCATCAGCACTGGCGCCCCTCAGGGATGTGTTCTTTCCCCACTGCTCTTCTCCCTCTACCCCAATGACTGCTCCTCTAGAGACCCTTCTGTCAAGCTCCTGAAGTTTGCAGAGGTTGAGCAGCTGGCTGTCTGGTGCAGTCTAAACAACCTGGAGCTCAACACGCTCAAAACTGTAGAGATGATAGTGGACTTCAGGAGGAACCCCCCTGCTCTCTCCCCACTCACCATTATGGACAGCACTGTGGCTACAGTGGAGACATTCAAGCTCCTAGGGTCCATCATCTCCCAGAACCTGAAGTGGGACACTCACATTGACTCCATGGCCCAACAAAGGTTGTACTTCCATCGCCAGCTGAGGAAGTTTAACCTGCCACAGGAGCTCCTGAAACAGTTCTACTCAGCCGTCATTGAGTCTGTTCTGTGCACATCAATAACTGTCTGGTTTGGCTCAGCTACAAAATCAGACGCCAGAAGATTACAGAGAACGATCCGGACTGCTGAGAGGATTATTGGTGCTCCCCTGCCCACCCTTCAAGAACTGTATACATCCAAAGTGAGGAAAAGAGCTCAGAAAATCACTCTGGATCCCTCACATCCAAGCCATCCCCTCTTTGAACTCTTGCCATCTGGTCGGCGCTACAGAGCCCCAAATACCAGGACAGCCAGGCACAAGAACAGTTTCTTCCCCCAGGCAATCTATTTAATGAACAGTTAAATGCCCCCCCCCATTATGCAATAACAATTTGCAATAACCTAATATTTGATTGTTACCACCTCCATCTTAGCACATCCCTGCATCTCATTCTATTCTATTCCATTCTATCATCTATAGCACAACTGTACATCCCGCTTATTTATCTCTCGATTGATTTTTTCAAATTTTTGTCTATTTATATTTACATATGTGTAATTTTTATTATCATTGTATTTTTATTGTCTGTGTGCTGTTGTTGTCTCTGTGTACTGGAAGTTTATGACACTAAAACAAATTCCTTGTATGCACAAGCATACTTGGCAATAAACCTCTTTCTGATTCTGATTCTAATTCTGAAGAACATTTTAATAATCTAAAGAATATTTTCCACTATAAAGAATCTTTTGTGCAACGCAAAGGTTCCTTGGACGTTAAAGTTTCGTCATAATAAATAACCTTTATTTTTTAACCGTATTGCAAGCAAGGCAGCAGTGCATTGATATTCTTTAAACATTCTTGTTAGGGTTTGTTCTGAATATCTAAACTTGCATATTAAATTTATGCAGTTAATTCAGCTCATTATGTGTGTGTGTATGTATGTATGTATATATGTATGTATGTATGTATGTATGTATTTAAGGATAATTTAAAACTTATAATTTATTCATTAATATATTTTATACATACAACTAATTGTGCATATGAAAGTAGAAAATATTTTAACATCCAAATTAAGATTAACAAATTAAGATTAAAATGTTAAAAAAATTCCCATTGGCATTAATACAATCATTCATTCAGAATTCAAAATGCAAGCACAGCGATCACATCACTGCAATATTAGCATTTTGAATTGAGTTGGTCTTATTTATTGCATATATTTGCATACAGAATTCTAAATTGAGTTGTTGTTTTTTTTTTTTTTTCTTCTTTCCAGCAATGGATAGATGGAAGGAGATGTCATATTATGTTTCGATTTATTTGATGAATTGTGTTTCCTGCACACCTCTAGACTAGAACAATAAAAGAAAATAAAAGTAGTATGTTTCGATTGTGTTGATCTTCATACACACCAGTTAAAAAAAAAAAAAAAAAGAAAGTGGCATGAGTGTCATCACAAACAACAAAGCGGAAGCAATACCTAAGCCAACTTAAAACTTAAACGCTATTCTTTTGCTGCCTTCAGGAAATACAAATCAAACTAAAATGTTTTGTGGGTGATTCCAGAGTGACGTGAGTTGGTTCTGCAGTGATAAACAGCAGGGAAACGAGTCGTGTAAAACCCACCCATACAGTCACACTGCAGATCTGTCAGAAGAATGATGGTAAAATGAAATGGGCCTCATGTATGTGGTGCTGTATAAACCAATTTACAAGAAAGACACTTAAGTGGCGTGTTACTTATTCATGAGCTTGTAGAAGATAATGGAACAAACATACCAGATTCACCTCCTGAAGTGTGTGAGACATGTATAATTCAAGAGCTTTGGCAATAATGACAACACGACACCAACTGGACACAACATAAAATTAGATATGTGTTGTGAGAGACCTCACACACAAATACATCCCAGAGTCCAGTTTTATTGCTCTGTCATAGCTCAGGAGACTTAATGGAGTTCTCAATTATGTGTCATTTAACTTTGTATCAGATGTTTCTCCTAAATCTCCTTAGGGGAAATAACATTAGGTACAAATGAGACAATTGTTGACATAAAGTAAGATAGGTATAAATCAGATCAGTTGATATTGGGAAAATTTAATGAGAACTGTGTGAGTCCATATTGAAATTGTAATCTTTGGTATCTTTGCAAATCTGAGTTTGAGGCTCTATAGAGGAGATACATGTGAGATTACTAAAATATTTTTTCTCAGAAATCTCAATTTTCTCTCTTTTTAGGGTACATGTACATGATAACAATGCACTACAAAATGTACAGACAACAATGCTGACAAAATTATCCCTGTTCACACGGATCTGCAAAAACGACTAAAATGCTGTATTATGCATGCCAGGCCAGTAGTTGATGTCACTTAGTAAATAAACTCGCAATATGTTTGCGCATGACATCACCGTTTTCACAGAATAGAATTTTTAACAGTTTAATTTTCACAAATTTCACTTTGAAACCTGTTTTCAAAGGTTTGCGTTTTCAGGCCCCCAAAATGTCATTGCCGTGTAAATGAATGGCCAAAACGCATAAAAAGTTTTCAGGTTTTAGTTGAAATCGGTGTTGTGTAAACGGTCCCTTAATCTTAAAATCTCATCAAGGATTGTGATTTTTCTCTACTACAAGATTTCATAGATTTCATCCTCTGTAGACAACAGAATATAATAAAAAAATAAATTAATTACAAATTTCTATTCTTTTAACAAATACAGCACAGCAGCTTCTTATATATGTAAGGAAATCTTCTCATAGATGGTGGTCCTTCAAACAAGGTCTTGTAAGGAAACACATGGTCTTACACAGTGAAGGTCATTGACCCTGTAGATATTTTGTGACCTTTAGTGCTTAAAGGGTGAAAATGGATCTGGAACACACTTTTACGTTGGAAGTGTGAAGTGTGTGTTATTTAGTGCATGTGTGAGGATTTTAGTGTGTGTTTGTGTGTGCGCTTGGGTATTTGGTATTTTCAGAAGGACTTTCATAGTGTCCATGTTAGTGATGTGCAAGGACAGATGTATATGGAAGAATATGACTGATTTATTTATCATAAACATGCTCCCAAAGTGAAGGCTGTTCCCGGAGGTGAGCAGCATAATTATGTTGCCTCCTAAGAAGCAATTTGTTTTGGATAGATTTTAAGGCAACATTGCATGTTTCCACTGGGGGGGGGATAAATAATATATAAATAAATAAATACTTAATTAAATATATATATATATATATATATATATATATATACACAGTGGCTTGCGAAAGTATTCATACCCCTTAATTTTTTCCATGTTTTGTTATGTAGCTGCCTTATGTTAAACTGCTTTAAATTACTTTTTTGTCCACATCAATCTACACTCCATACACCATACTGACAAAGCAAAAACAGAATTGTCACAACTTCGTAAATTTATTAAAAATAAAAAAAAAACTGAAATAAGTACACGGCATAAGTATTCATACCCTTAACTAAATATTTAGCTGAGGACCCTTTACAGTCTCAGGTCTTTTTTTGTTTGATGCGACAAGCTTTGCTCATCAGCATTTGGCAATTATCTGCCATCCTTCTCCTCATCTCTTCACCTCTCAAGCTCTGTCAGGTTGGATGGGGGCAGATGCACATTTTCAGGTTTCTCCAGAAATATTTGATTGGGTTCATTCCCTGGCTGTGGCTGGGCCACTCAAGGACATTCACAGATTTGTCTATAAGCCACTCTTGCTGTGTGCTTAGGGTTATTGTCCTGTTGGAAGGTGAACCTTCTGCCCAGTCTGAGGTACTGAATGCTCTGAACTAGGTTTTCATTAAGGTTATCTCAATATTGTGGTGCACTGAGCTTTTCTTCTACTCTGATGAGTCCCTCAGTCCCTGCTGTTGAAAAACAGCCCCACAGCATGAGACTGCTACCAGCACACTTTACTTTTGGGATGGTACTATGCAGGTGATGAGCAGTGCCTGGTTTGCTTCAAACATGATGCTTAGAATTGAGGTTCATCAGACCAGAGAATCTTGTTTCTCAGAGTCTGAAGGTCCTTTAGGTGTTTTTTTTTTTTTTTTTTGTAAATTCCAAGTGTGTTTTCATGTGTCTTAACTGAAGAGAGGATTGAGTCTTGCCACACCGCCATAAAGCCCAGATTGGTGAAGTGTTGCAGTGATGTTTGTCCTTCTGTAGATTTCTCACATCTCCATATATGTTCATGGAGCTCAACTAGAGTGACCATCAGGTTCTTGGTCACCACACTAACCAAAGCCCTTCTCCATCAGTTGCTCAGTTTGGCCAGGAGGCCAGCTCTAGGAAGAGCCCTGGTTGTTTCAAACTTCTTCCATTAAGGGTAAAAGAGACTACACGCTTCTGTGACCCTTCAATGAAGCAGAATTTTTTTTCTGAACACTTCCACAGATGTATGGCTTGACGCAAACCTGTTTCTGAGCTCTACAGGCAGTTCTTTTGACCTCACTGCTTGTTTTTTTGCTCTGATATGCATTATCAGCTATTAGACCTTTTATTAAGACGTGTGCCTTTTCAAATCATACCCATTCAATTGAATTTGCCACAGGTTAACTTCACTTGAAGTGTAGTAACATCTACAAGCAATATGAATGCTCCTGAGCTAAATTTCAACTGTCCCAGATAAGGGTATGAATATTTATGCAATGGAATCATTTTAGTTTTTTTTTTATTTTTAATAAATTTGCAAAGATGTTAAAAACCTGTTTTTTGCTTTACGATAATGGTGTATGGAGTGTAGATTGATGTGGAAAAAAAGTAATTTAAAGCAGTTTAACATAAGGCAGCAACATAACAAAACGTGAAAAAAATTAAGGGGTATGAATACTTTCGCAAGGTACTGTATACACACACACACACACATAATCCTAATAATCATTATATAATAATTAATAGTATTCAATAACATATATTTGTTAATAATAATAATAATAATAATACTTTTTATTCATATGTTTAATTATATTTAATAGTTCACTAGGTTTTAGAACAGAACCGTTGTTTCTCTACATAAGTACTGTATTACCCGACTCTGCTGGTCTGTGATAGTACGGTTGTTCTAACAGCTTAACGAAACATTAAAAGTCACCATATTAATGATTCATTTGTAAAAAAATGTTACAATATTTCAGCAAAGAATATACACTTTATCTCCTCTCGCAACAGATTGCGAGAACATTTGAAAACATAATTCATTTCCATTTCACTTCTGTGAAATATTAAAGTACAGGAAACTTCAGGGGTTTCCTTTTAAAACCTGAATCCAATAACTAATGGAAATTCTTTTACCACAGCTAAACATACTCACACCAACTCTCGGCTCTACTCCTGCTATGCCCGCCACTATTAAAAACCATAAACTATATGAAGTGTCAGTTTCTGGGCGAGAACAAAGCTCGCTCTCTCCCAAACCACTGAAGGAAGAGAAGCGCTCGCAGAACACATAGAGGAAAGATCTACAGAGTCGAGAGCTCTGGAGTTTAGGTGGGTATTTGTGCTATCAAGCATGGAACAAAGAATTTAAATAAATTAGAATTAACAGCTTTGGTCACTGTCCTCATGCTTATGAGGGATGTAGTTATCAGGTGTTGGATACTTGCAGAAAAGATGAGAAAGAGGTGAAAGATGATGGTTGAATACCTTTCTTTCACTAACAAAGTAGTCAGAACTACTGAATAATCTACACTTCATCACTAAGAATAGATGCGTACATTTAAATATGGTGCATGCATATTCATGCGGAATGTAGCCTATGTAAATAATTAGTCACAAACAAGAAGACCCTATATTGTATGCATGACGTGCTGCTAATGTTCATCCTGAAAACTTTCTATTAATCGGCAGTCAAGTACTGTAAGTTGATGCTCATACATAATGAACTGTGTTAAACCTCTGGGGCCTAACACAAAAAAATACAGAAAGAACGAATGTGGAAAATACAAGTAGTGCTTGCATCTGAATAAGGTTTAACCTGATAGCTGTGCATATTGTAATTGTTTTTTAATCATCAGGGACTAAATTATTCATTTGCAGTCTGAACAGGTTCATAGCGAGGCTTCTGGTGTTGTTGTTTTTTTTTTTTTTCCACAGAATTCGACTGACATTTTTTTGTATAAATCATCTGCCGGTTATTCATAACGTCTTTCCCTCATTGTTTTGGTTTATTTATAATAGATGTATTCAGTCCCTTGAACATTCCGATCAAGACGTGCTGGCAATGTGTCACTTTCACTTGGCAGCATAATGTTAGTTTTTGGTTCAGTTTTTAGTTTCTCTGAAATTTGGAGGTTAAACTCTTTTTTGAGCACTGAAATGTGCAACTACAACATCTAAAAAAAAACAAAAAAAAACAAAAAAAAAACAACCAGCTGAGTTAATTAAGAAAAGAAATGTTAAAAACAACAATGGCAGATATACACAGCAAATGTATTAGGTTTTCCTCCCATTCAAATATATATGAACTACACACTGCCGTTCAAATGTTTGGGGTCAATACGTTTTTTTAAAGAAGTCTCTTATATTCACCAAGGCTGCATTTATTTGATCAAAAATACAGTAAAAACAGTAATAATGTGAAATATTATTACAGTTTAAAATAACCGGTTTCTATTGTAATATATTTTAAAATGTAATCTATTCCTGTGATGCAAAGCCAAATTTTCAGCATCATTACTACAGTCTTCAGTATAACATGATCCTTCAGAAATCATTCTAATAGGCTGATTTGCTGCTCAATAAACATTTCTTATTATTATCAATGTTGAAAATAGCTGTACTGCTTCATATTGTTGTGGAAACTTTTTTTTTTTTCTTTTTCAGAATTACTTGATAAAATAAATGTATTTACGGTCACTTTAAATCAATTTAATGCACCCTTGCAGAATAAAAGTATTAATTTCATTCCAAAACCAAAAGATTCCACATTTTACACATTGTCACATACTGTACTCCAACCTTGGCAATAGACAAATAAAACATTTATAGAAATTTAATGCAGATCAAATTATGGTTCATACATGTAGAGCCGAACAGCGCGCAAACACATATGGTCCCCTGAGGAGCTTTAATTCCCTCCCTTGAACACTGGCCACAGTCTCCACCGCCGAAAGACTCATTCACCACCAAACGCACCCAGAATCCCACTCCACAACTCCACTTACATCACGGCGGCCTCTCCCTCATTGTGCCACAGTGGAGTGTTTTATAGCGCCTGGACGGCATATAACACTGGCCAGTTATGAGGGTTAGTTAGCAGTTAGCCGCTCCAAGTGACCATGTTGGTCTTGGCTGGGTGCTGCATAATTTTTGGCTCAGGTGCAGAAAGCAAAGCAAGCTCAACTCTTGACATTAGTTGGCTGAAGAAGTGAGTCCATACGTACGGCTTGGAAATTTCAATGAGCCTTTTGTTTGCTTTGAGAGGTTGAATTGGCAGAGAAAGAGGAGGAGAGGGTTTATGCTAATGGATAATGCTACACATTCCTTCCTTGGAATGATGCTGCCTTCAAGTCATCCTGGGAAGTTCCTGCAAGGGTTTTGCACCATTCACTTACAATGGAATTGAGAATGCTTTGTAAATTACAGTTTAGTTTTTGAATTATATTGAGGTGGCAAACAGGATACAGAATGGCAAGTAGAAAGAACTGAAATGAATTAAAATTCTTGAAGTCTGAACTTACATATTAGAGAAGAACTTTTCTTCTTTATTTCAATAGACAAATGAAGAACATTTTGAAAAATATTGTTGAAAACATTTTTCTTTCTTTTTTTTCCTCCATGCAATGAAAGTCAGTCGGGTTCTATGTTGTTTGGACACCATCATTCTTCAAAATATCTTGTTTTGTGTTCCACAGATGAAAGAAAGTTGGGAATACTTTATTTTGATAGTCCACTTTAAACATTCTACTAATTCTAACTGTGCGTTCACCGCCGGCAACAACGCTGTAGAAAGATTCGTGGACGCTCTGACGTAGATCGAATAATTAAAAGCCATTTGTGTGGTGTGGTAGTGTGGTAGTCTAATTTCAACATGCAGTTTATAGGACACGGTTACAAGCCTTGGTCTTTAATTAACAACAACATTAATTTGTGCAAAGCCTACATTACAAACTGTCCTTGAAGTGTAGCCTTAATGCAATTGGTCAAATCGGTGGTGTTTGGAGCACCATGAAAATGAACTAAAATGTGCTAAAAATTTATTTAAAAAATGTATTTAGGTACCACTTGAACCCATCTTTCATACAAAGATGGGTTCAAGTTTACTACAAGTGGTAACTAAATACATTTTTTAATAGACATATGTTAAAAGCACATTTTAGTTAATATTCATGGTGTCTCAAAATAACACAGTTGAGTGCACTTAGGTGTTCTTAAGTTTATCTTAAGAAGTACTAAAGAAGAATTTTTAGTATATTAAGTACAAAATTAGTGCGTGAAAACAAAGCACTTTAAGTAAATTAAGGAAGTGTACTTTTTTCACCTGGGTCCCCTACACGTTTTCAATATGATATGGTAGAATATGATAGATTTGTAATAATATAAAACACATATAACCAGAAATGTTGACAATATTTTACTGCCAGTATATTAACTTCAAAATAATAAAAAAATAACTTCAAAAAACTAATTCAAAAACTTGAATGAACACAGTTGGAACAAATACTTTTATACAAGGCTTCTTTGTGTGTGAGGGAGAAAGCATAAGGTGCAGCTCCTATTTTCAGAAAATATATAACGTTAATACACATCAGCAACTCACGAGGAACACCAACAATGTCAGACACCTTGGTCTACGCATTATTCATTATTATTATTATTATTATTATTATTTTTTATGTCCCTGTACACAAACAGGGACACGTCGTAAATTACTGGGAAACCCGCCACAGCAATGATCAGCCTCTCCTCCATTTTGCTTGGGAACTAATGTGGTCAGAACCAAAGTTTACAGGGCTGCGTTCTCTGAAATCCTCTCAAGCGGTGGACTTCTACATTCCGATTGGTTGCCACCGAACCGTATCATAGCTCATTACCATAAAGTTGACCTGACTTCAACCAGAGATTTTCTTACTATAGGGAGAAGAGAGGGTCTGTATTACTTACTATTGGAGAAAGCATAACGGCTAACTTGGATCACGTGTGTCGTAATAACCAATCACATTATAGCCTTGACGTCATTGAATTTCAGTCAGAGTTGTGCGACACTCAATCGCCGTTTACGGATGCCATAGGAATGAATGAGAAGTGCCGTAACCTGAATCCCACCTGTCGCAAAAAGTCAATGACTTCTCTAATAAAACAGCATTTTTTTCGTGGTAAACTCTAAAAATAGTTGAATCCAAAAGTACTGTTTAGTGTAAAACATGATGAAGATTAGCAGATAGGCTGTCGATTTATTAAATAAGCCGTTTCCTCTAAAAAGCTGTTTATTCAGTGTAGTGAAGCCTCTCCCCCATTGACATTCATTAAAGAAAAAAAAACGGCCTCTGGTCTCCTATCCCACGTACTGGCAGACCGGAAGTGTTAGCTTTAGCCGTTACGCCTTTTCGGCTAATGGTTGCAGGCTTGCCTTCTAGTTGCTTTGCTTCAACTCTCCTCGACGCCCTCACTGTCCAAGACGTGCTGTGCCGCGCCGCTGCTCGCCACCGACTCACATTGAAAATGAATGACTTCTGGCCACTTTGATGCTCTCGCCGCCTGCGGTGTGAACGCACGGTAAGTAACACTTTATTTAAAGGGCCCCTCAACAGACATTCTCCTGACTATAAGTAATTTTGCAAGTACATGTCAGCGTATTCTACTAATCCTAACCATAACCTAACAGTCTACTATTTTTTTATAGAGTAACGCAATATTATAATGAATTACTTTTAAAAGTAACTTTCCCCAGCACTGCTTATAGTAAAATATCTAAAGTGGATTATTGAAATAAAGTGTAACCAGAATGTCATACTGGTTTGGAATGACATGAGGTTGAGTAAATGCTGACAGAATTTTCATTTCTGAATGAACTATTCCATTTTAACAATTGCCAAAACCATTTGTTTCCACCATGATTCTTCAATTGACTCTGAACCTCAGAAAGTGGTCCTAAAGAGATCCAGAGTTTCCCACTGGTAATGATGACATTTTGGTGCGCTCATTTTGTAAATACATCTCGTGTAAGCATACTTACATCATTACACCAGGCATTTCCTACACAAATGAAGGCCAGCGTTCAAGTTGGAGCAATTGCAGAGGTGTCCATTTTTTCTCACATGTTTTCCGTTTCTGTAGTGTGAAAAAAAAGAGGTGACATGCAGTCAGGCCCCATGTTGCGGTTAAGAATTTAAGTGACTTTCCTTCACCTCAGATCGACCACACAGTTTGATTTGCTTCCCAATGAGAAGTGCATATGAAAATACTCTCCGGTCTCGGCGTTCCGGCAGCTGCTGTGGTTTTTTCGCCGTCCCCACTTTACAGGCTGACCTCTGCACCTCTCTCCCTCTCTCTCTCCTCATCTCCATCAAAAAGACAGATGGTGGTGTCGAAGAACCGCAGCGGCGGGCGTTTATAATTCAACAGCTTTTTTCCCCGCTCTAATATTAAAAGTTATTTTGAAACTGTGAAGGTCTGTAAAATTATTACTGTCTCACTCTCCAGGCCGAATGGAGAATCTCCATGACGAGGTGACAACTTATCATATTCACATCCTCCAGGTGCCTGCGCCTGTCAACAGAAAATTCAAATACTCATGATTGGCAGGCTGACATTTTTACAATCTCAAGTGAGAATGTATGTGAGGGGAGAGCGATGCCTCCCAGAAACACTCAGGAACGCTGCTTTTCTGGTTCCCAGAAGACTCCAACAGATGCACTTTAATTCCTTGACACTTCGTGTATTAGTGCAAAAAATAAAGAGTGTGTGAAAGCAAAGAATGATGAATAAAGCTTTATTTAGCAGAGATAAATAATGCCCACACACACAGTCCTTGCAAAAATGTACCATGGCAACTATATACCAGGGCAGATTATGTACATTTTTTCATTCAACAGTGTACGGTTTAAAAATATTTCAATGGACAAAAATGTCTTGAAAACATGCATGTCTATCCCTCACGGCTTTGTTTTTATATTCACATCCAAATAAATATGGCTTTTACGGTGACTAAGACAAAGTTTTTGCCAAAATATGACAATTACAACTGGTATTGTTAAAGCAAACTCCAGTTACAATGATACATTTTTGTAAAAGTTGTCTATTGTAGATAGTAACAATCCAGGTTACTAATTTTAGGCAATGTATTCAGATTACTTTTTTAATCTAACTTGCCTTACCATTAAATGTAGAAATCTAACTTAAACTTACCATTCAGTGTACCATATTGATAAAATGCTCATTTATTTACATGACATTTACACAGCCATTCTATATTATGAATATAGTCAAAACTATTCGGTATGACACACGGTAGGAATTTTAGAAAATACAGTGTAACAGTATAATCCAAATCAGTGCAAAATGGAGTAACAGAAACACGTAACAGAAAACAATAAACCAGCAACCAAAGACAAAGAAAACAGGGTATTTATCAGGATGAGCTAACAAGGTAAACTACACACAGCTGAAGGTAATGGAACAATCATAGAGAAAGGGTTGATGGAAACTGAAGTCCAATGCAAACAAACAAAACTAATAAGCGTGCCCTCTGGTGGCTATACAAGGGCACACCAGCTAGACATTGTGACATTACCCCTGATGGAGCCGAAGATCCCCATGGTGGAGCAGAAGACCTCCACAGCTGAGCAGACGGGCTCGAGGACCTCCACGGTAGTGCACAAGACCACCACAGCCGAGCAGACGGGCTTGAAGATCCTCACGGCGGAGCAGAAGACCACCACAGACGATCGGACAAGGCAGATGACCCCCCTGATGGATCAGGCAGGACTGCAATAAAGAGCACAGAGAGGTTAGTACCAGCCTTGACGACCGCGACAAGACAGGCAGACAGCTGAGCAATGGTCTCCTTGACTGTAACAGGGCTGGCAGACAGTTCAGCAACAGTCTCCTTGGCAGGGACAAGGCAGACTGAGAGATCAGGAGTGGTCTCTGAGAGCTCCCAGACTGGAGCAGACTCTGGAGTGGACTCTGAGGACTCTCGGACTAGAGCGGGTTCATGAGTGGACTCTGAGGGCCCCCGGACTGGAGCAAACTCTGGAGTGGACTCTGAGGGCTTCGGGACTGAGCAGTTTCATGAGTGGACTCTGAGGACTCTCGGACTGGAGCAGACTCTGGAGTGGACTCTGAGGGCTTCCGGACTGGAGCAGGTTCATGAGTGGACTCTGAGGACTCTCGGACTGGAGCGAGTTCTGAGGCAGGCTCTAGCAGGAAGCTTAAGAGGGGCCAGCAAAGCAGAGAGATTATGTGGGGCCGGCAGGGCAAATAGCTTGGTTGGAGCTGGCAAGGCAAGGAGCCTGGGTGGAGCCGGCAAGGCAAGGATCATGAGAGGAGCCGGCAGGGCAAGGATCATGTGAGAGACAAAGAGAGCAGGCTGCTCAGTAACTTCTGGGACCACCAGAGTCAGGTCCTCCAGGACCACCAGACTTGGGTCAGACTCAGAGACTGGAGGGGGCTCTGGCACGGATTCAAGGACTGGAGCAGGATCTGGAGCAGATTCAAGGACTGGAACGGGCTCTGGGACAACTGGAGTGGACCTTGCTGCCCTCCTCCTTGTCGACCTCCGCTTGAGCGTGGGAATCAAAGAAGGGTCCTGGACTTGACTAGAAGAGGGAGGTGGGGATGGGACAGTCCCTACAGGTGGACGCTGGTGGTGGTGAATTACCTTCCCCTCCTTGCAGAGCTGCAAATTCCTAGAGAAGTTCCAAAAGTCCAATGACTTAACCTGCTCCATCTCCCATTGCAGTAGGGGTTCATCTAGACAGGGATTAAAAATGTCCTTAATGTTCGCATTCTGTCAACCCAGCCTCTCCGCCCCTTGTCCAGAACCTCTGGGCGAAGGCCCGCACCTCCACTCCCTGTTGGCGAAGTATCGCTAAATCTTGGAGACAGACTTGTCTCTCCAGAGTCTTGTCTCTCATACTGCTGGATCAATAATGGCTGGTTTATTTTGTCACAGAATGCTCCAAAACAAGAAGATCCAAGTGCAGCATTTATTAAAGAGTCCAAAAACAAACAGTCTAATCCAAATCAGGGTAAAACAGAGTAACAGAAAACAATAAACCAGCAACCAAAGACAAAGAAAACAGGGTATTTATCAGCATGAGCTTACAAGGTAAACGACACACAGCTGAAGGTAATGGAACAATCATAGAGAAAGGGTTGATGGGAACTGAAGTCCATTGCAAACAAACAAAACTAAGAAGTGTGCCCTCTGGTGGCTATACAAGGGCACACCAGCTAGACATTGTGACAGTAATAAATAAAAAAGTAACTGTAATCTGATTATGAATATTTTAAAATGTAATATACTCTAATTACGATAACTTTTTTTTTTTTTTTTTGCAATCTGATTACTTAATCCAGATTACATGTAATCAGTTACTACCCAGCTCTGTATTTGCATCGCTTTGACTATTGTGACTGTTGAGCCATGATTGGTCAATTATGTACAATGCCTGAATGCTATTGGTCAAACTACTTTTCAGTCTTTACCTTCAGCAAGTATGACAACAAAGCCAAAATGTGGACATTTTAGGCAATTTAGAAAACTCAGTCAAGACATGTCTGGGAAAAAGAGAACATATGGTCACCCTATTTACCAATTTATCCATCATAGAATTGTTTGCATTGATTGCTTAGATTATGCATAGATGCTTAGATTGTTTTGTTTAGCGAAAACTGTGTTAACATTCCTCATAGATTTTAGGAGATATTAAATCATTTTGATTTAGTAGGAACAAAAACTGTTTTATCTGTGGTGTTCAGTTCAAACTAAAGTTACTGTAATGCATTTTAAGTCTGAGTACAGATGTTTGTATGTTCTCTCATGCATTTACATCTGTGAATACTCACTATGTATTGAACAGACTATGGATGTTTCTGTACTTGGTGCATTTTTCTGTTATTAGATAACAGACTCTCATTTCAGGCTGTCCAATAAAAGCTCAAACAAACCACAAGAAAGCATATACACACGTTTGAGTAAACCTTTGCGTTTGCTTCCCTGTCATTAGACTACGAATGGCCTCTTTGAAAATAATGACTGCAGAGACTCCAAATCGTTTTAAAAAGAAAATATCGAAATGGTTTAAGCTACTTAGGACGAATGCCAATTATATTTTAATATTCAGCCGAGCATATTTGCGTGCAGTGGGTGCGGCATGCATAACGCATGTGTGGTGCTGGTGGCCAGCTGCGTCTCGCTAAGAGAGCTTTAGTGCTGGGGTAATTTAGAGGAGAGCAGACCTGAGTGATGGCATTCTCAATGAGCAGGTAATCTATTGAGAATTTGTCTATGGTTATGAGCTCCTCGCCTCAGCCTGGCAACACAGAAAATACATCAAGACCAATTACGATATCAACTTTCAGTCTGATACTCTCGCCACGCAAGTGCATGTATTTCTGCCCCAGGCATTTCAAATTGCATCTAATTTGAAATCTTTGGGGTTTTAATTAAATTTTAGAATATATGGAATTCTTCATTAGTACCTGCTCTGAATAGGAGATTATGTGGCTGCTTCTCTCTCTCTCTCTCTCTCTCTCTCTCTCTCTCTCTCTCTCGTTAAACTGCGAGTTGTGTTTGCTTTCTGACTGGCGGTTTCTCTGTCCAATTGAGTCTGTGTCAACCTTGAATCGTTATTATCAAAAAGATTATGAATCCACTGAGGAATGAGATCCTCAGTGTTTTAACGTAATCTTACGTTTCTCTTAATGATTTGCAAATTGTCTCCCGATTATAAGACGTATCGAGCATTTCTTGTCTTAATGAAACTGAAAGCTATTAGCTGGATTTCTGTCCACCTTTGCCACACAGTGATTCCCTCCAGCAGCCAAATATTAAAACCATTAACGTGGTTCGATGTGCTATATATCGGAGAGAGTGGCTTAAAGGCTGTAATTTGTTCTGAAACTGAGATAGCTAGCATATATTATGGAATGCAAGCCTGTTGAACCTACATCAAACATCAGTGCTCAATGTGGCAATAGAATTGTCTTCAAATTATTATCAGGTAGCTATAAATATGTAAATACTTGGACTAAATTTAACAAACTTTTCTTCTTTCTTTCATTCTCATGATGTGACTTAAAATTGGGATTTCTTAAACTTTTTTTTTTATTTATTTATTTATTTTTTTATGAAAGAATGAATGAATGACTTGCAGTCTGCACATTTCATTATGCTTAAAAAAAAAAAAAAAAAAAAAAGCATAGCTGGAAGTGCCCTCCAACCATTTGGATACACTATGGCCCAAGAGAGGTTTTCGACAATATCAGCATAAATCCTCATCATTTGTTGTTGTAAATGCATTAAAGTAACGCGCAATTATAATGGAAGAACAGCAATGATGATTTTAATTTTCACATCATAATACACTACCTTTCAGTATGGTGTTTTAATATTTTTGAATACTAAATTCTGGATTAAATGGTTTAAGATTATTGGGTCAGCCCACTACTGGCCAATCAAAACACATTTTAGATAGGTTTGTTCTAAATTCATTAATTGTTTATTCAATAAAATGTGTTTTCATAGTTCAAGTTGTCCTGTATCAGTGCAAAGTCATTCAATAACAACGATTTACGCTGATCTATATTATCCAAACCTCTTTCCCTCTGGCGTTTCCAAACTTTTGGAGGACACTGTATTTGAATGAACCTGCCCTTAATATCTCTTTTGCAAGTACGACTGAACACTTTCACGTCATTACTAATGTATATCAAAGCACTTTTGAGATTCAGATTCATCTAAATGTATATTCATGCGACATTCCTGCTTCACTGCAGCGCAGGTCATCTGCGGCTAACCCGAGAGCTGTGTGGGTAGACAGGGAGGTCTCCACGAGTGTCCTCTCGAACAAGTGTGACTCCCTCTCCTCTCCTGTTAGTATGCAAAATGAGCCTCTCGCTGATGATGTGACTCCTGGAGCAGAAAAAGGAGCATGTCAGGACTCACCCTCACCGTCTGAGATTACAGACACAGCCTCACCTCCTGAACTCACACACCACACACCAAGGAATACAGACACATTACGCACGTGCCTCACGCGTACACGCTTGCCGTCCCACAGAGACGAGGGCTTAATGGAGACCTCGGTTATGAAGAAGTGCTGTACGTTTTCCCTTGTATTCATAAGTTGTACTTCGAGGAATGCTGAAGAGTTTATTGGAGATTTAGACATAATATTACTGATTGGAATGTAGTAAATAAAATAAATCACACTACTGTTTAAAAGCTTGGTGTCAGTAAGATTTTTTTTCTTATTTTTTTATGTTTTTAAAAGAAGCTTTTTATGCAGTAAATACAGTAAAACAACAATGTTGTGAAATATTATTTCAATTTATAATAATTGTTTCCTGCTTTAATATATTTTAAAATATAATTTATTCCTGTAATGGCTGAAATGCTTTCAGAAGCCATTACTGAACGAACAGAATTTATTTGAAATATATATTTTTCATAATATTATAAATGTTTTAACTGTCACTTTAGACCAATTTAATGCATCCTTGATGAACAACAGTTTTAATTTATTTTTATAAAAATCCTACTATTTTACAAGAGTAATGTCTAATTCATAAATAACTTCTGGATCGATTATTTTTAATAATCTGGTCAAAATCATTCACATACTGTTAAAATATTTAAGTGGTGAGTGGCATGTTAGAACCATAAACAGAACTTTTTGTGTAGTCTGTATTAATGCAATAAGCTGCTCTGGTGATTTTACCATAGGAAGAGGGTTTTCAATGTACAATGTGAATATGTCCATTTTATATTACTACAAACCTGAAGTGAAATGAATGTGACTTTTTTTGGTAAGAACGAATCAATATTCTAAAATGAATCAGATATTATTGAGTGGTTTGAATAGCAAATGATGTCAAGCACTCCAAACAGTCAAACAAATGGCACGAAACATGTTTCTTATCGGTTCTAATGACCAAACAACAGTCTGTGAGTGGGTCCTCATTTTACATATGTAAACAAGCAGTGATTCACTAACAATCATCAACAGATCTAACACTCCCATGCTTGGAGAGTCAACAACGTCTGACACGCTAAAAGCAACAAAGCTAAAGCTTTGTTTTCAGAGAAGTCTATTGAAACACTGTCAGGTTCAGAAGGAAAATCTGATGGTAGACCTAGCTGACGACATTTTGATTGACTAATATTTACAATCTGAAGACTGTAAATGTTCACCACCATTCGAAAATTTGGGTAAGTAAGATGTGTTTAATGTTTTTATTTAGAAAGGGTGCATTAAATTGTTCAAAAGTGACAGTAAATGCTTTCTAAAAAAACTTTCTATTGTTTCACTCACTGTTTCCCTGGCACTCATGTTCTCGAAGTTTCTGTGCAGATACCCGCGATCCTGAAGGACGACGAGAGCGTCAGTGCGATCGTTCTGCACGCGGGGGTGAACGATACCAGGCTGCGGCAGACAGAGACTCTGAAGAGGGACTTCAGGAGCCTGATCGAGACGGTGCGCAGCACATTCCCCGCGACAACGATCATCGTGTCAGGACCGCGTCCCACGTATCGACGAGGACACGAAAGGGTCAGTAGACTTTTTGCTTTAAATGAGTGGTTGTTGTCATGGTGTAAAGATCAGAAACTGCTCTTTGTTAATAATTGTAATCTTTTCTGGGAGTGTCCTAGGCTTTTCTGTGCTGATGGCCTGCACCCCAGCAGAGTCGGCGCAGAACTCCTGTCAGACAACATCTCCAGGACTCTACGCTCCATATGACTAGTAAGCCAATTCTCAAATAACTGCTATGATGACTTTTGTTCTACCCACTTAAATGACAGAAGTACTTGTGCTGTCCAGTCTATAAAAACTGTGTCTGTTCCCCGAACAGTGAGGCCAAAATATAAATTGAATGCAGGATCTAGAAATAATCTGATTGTGATTAATCCAGAAAAATGCAAAATAAATGAACAAAAACAATTTTTAAAGTTTGGGCTCCTAAACATTAGATCACTCACACCCAAAGCAGTTATTGTAAATGAAATAATCACAGATAATAGTTTTGATGTGCTCTGCCTGACTGAAACCTGGCTCAAACCAAATGATTATATTGGTCTAAAGGAATCTACTCCACCAAGCTACTGTTATAAGCATGAGCCCCGTCAGACTGGCCGTGGCGGCGGTGTTGCAACAATATATAGTGATATTCTCAATGTTACTCAGAAAACAGGATACAGGTTTAACTCTAAGGCTTAATGTTACACTGTCAGATATGCAAAAGAAATCTCTTGCTCTGGCTACTGTGTAGTGTGTATAGACTGCCAGGGCCGTATACAGATTTCCTAAGAGAATTTAAAGATTTCCTCTCTGACCTATTGGTTACTGTTGATAAAGCGCTAATTGTTGGAGATTTTAACATTCACGTTGATAATACAAATGATGCAAACTTGCGTTTACTGACCTAATAAACTCTTTTGGAGTCAAGTAAAATGTCACCGGGCCCACTCATCGTTTTAATCATATGCTAGATTTAATTATATTGCATGGAATCGATCTTACTGATATAGATATCATACCTCAAAGTGATGATGTTACTGACCATTTTCTTGTATTGTGCATGCTGCGCATTACTGATATTAACTATATGGCTCCACGTTATCATCCAGGAAGAACTATTGTTCCAACCACTAAAAATAGATTCACAAATAACCTGCCTAATTTCTCTCAACTGCTCTGTGTACCCATAAATACACATGAGCTAGACGAAATGACTAGCAACATGGGCACTATCTTCTCTAATACATTAGAAGCTGTTGCGGCCATCAAATTGAAGAAAGTTAAAGAAAAACGTACTGCGCCATGGTACAACAGTAACACCCATTCTCTCAAGAAAGAAACTCGTAATCTTGAGCGCAAATGGAGAAAAACTAACTTGGAAGTGTTTAGAATTGCATGAAAAACAGTATGTCCAGTTATAGACAGGCTCTAAAAGCTGCCAGGGCCGAGCATATCTGTAAACTCATAGAAAATAACCAAAACAATCCAAGGTTTTTATTTAGCACAGTAGCTAGATTAACAAATAATCAGACGCCACCCGATCTAAATATTCCCTCACAGTTTAGTGGTGATGACTTTATGAATTTCTTCACAGACAAAATAGATAACATCAGACATACAATAACAAATGTAAATTCTACAGCATCTAATACTTCAGCTTCATTCATCGCACCAAAAGAAAATATGCAGTGCTTTACAATTATAGGACAGGAAGAACTAAATAAACTTATCACTGCATCTAAACCAACAACATGTTTATTAGATCCTGTACCCACTAAATTACTGAAAGAGTTGTTACCGGTAGCAGAAGAACCGCTTCTCAATATTATTAACTCGTCGTTATCTTTAGGTCACGTCACAAAACCATTCAAGCTGGCGGTTATTATGCCTCTTATTAAGAAACCACAACTAGATCCGAGTGAACTGGCAAATTACAGACCAATTTCTAATCTTCCATTTATGCCTGAAATTCTAGAAAAAGTTGTGTCTGCTCAGTTGTGCTCCTTCCTGCAATATATATATATATATATATATATATATATATATATATATATATATATATCACTATGTAGGGATGTCGCGATAACCACAATATCGCGCTATTGACGAGCATAACCGCAGAGGAATGCAACAACCGCAGCAACTGCGATATGTCCGTGTTTTCTTGTTCGTAAGGTTACGCCCTTCTCGTTTTAAACTTTGTGCATGTGTACTGAATATTAAATAAGTTAGTAATGATAACAATGTGTACCATGCTGATTTGTACAAAGGCTCAGTAGATTTGCACTTAAGCCTAAACAGACTGCGAATGAGAGAGAGATCGACTGAGCGCGTGCGATTACCTGCGTCTGGCCTTCAGGCTGAGTCTTGTATATTTGTGAAAACAGGTTGTTATGTCCAAGGAAAGCGAAATCTGTCTTAGCATCGACGCATTGCTGGTCAGCTGAGCCTTTAAAAGTGGCGCTCAAAGTTAAAATGATTTCAACAGCGTGTTTCATTACATATCTCTGAATGAATCAGCGTTTTTGAACGTGTAGTTGAATGAACGGTTTAAAGACTCACTCAAAGACCGTCTCTTGACGCCTGCTACTTTCTCTACAGTCAAAAATCTGGGTGTTATATTAGACAGCAACTTGTCTTTTGAAAATCATATTTCCCATATACCTGTTTCTGATGCAGAAAAGCTAGTTCATGCATTCATGACCTCTAGACTGGACTATAGTAATGCACTGCTTGCTGGTTTTCCTGCATCTTCAATAAACAAGCTACATGTAGTCCAAAATGCAGCAGTTAGAGTCTTTACCAGATCATATTACCCCAATTTTACAGTCTCTGCTCTGGCTACCTTTTAAGTTCCGTATCAGTTACAAAATGGTATTACTTACCTATTACTTATTACTTATTACTTACCTAGTCTTCTACCACACTACAATCCATCGCACTCCTTAAGGTCGCAAAACTCTACTAAAGGAGGCGGAGCTTTTTCGCATTTGGCTCCCAAACACTGGAATAGACTTCCTGATAAGGTTCGGGGTTCAGACACACTCTCTCTGTTTAAATCTAGATTAAAGACACATCTCTTTGGCCAAGCTTTCAAATAATGCATATCATAATCTTGTACTGCAGTTATATCTTATCAAATGCTCATTATTATTCTTTAGCGTGGGTTAAACAAATCAATTTTGCTTGGTTGAAACAGCAGCAACGCTAATTATGTCTCTATTTGTTTCTCTGTTTCTGCCACGGGATTGACATCCTGTGGTAACTAGGATTTACACAAGCTTCAGTCTGGATCCAGAACACCTGAGAAGAGATGATGCCAACCCCTCAGAGGACCTCAGATGATGCCAACCCTGAAACAACATGCAGAACTACCAAATCTTGCTATAAGTTTGATTTCAACATATAATAATTGCTGTTAATAGTGTTCATCGTCTGTTTGATTACGTCTTTAATTGATTTTTCCGTACATTTCTGCCATATGTACATTAACTGACATAGTCACCAATGATAAGCTACTACTAAATATATTGTAGAAACTTAATTTTCTGTACAGCGCTTTGCAACAATTTGTATCGTGAAAAGTGCTATATAAATAAACATGAATTAAAAAAAAACTTGAATTTTCAGAGGGCAGTATTATGTGGGTTGTTTCATGTTTTACTGACTTCAGATCTGGTGAAATCAAAATGTGCTTCACAGCAACACATAAAGAGAAGATAAGATTCATAATTTGAACATCTATATGACGTGACCCAGCATGAGCTATGCATCCATAATGAAGTATAGATTTAAATTGGGCCTCAAAATGGAGCTTTGAGGAATGGAGTACGTCGAGTGCAAATGGGTGGATTGTGGGAATGAATGAGGGGAGGCGACTGTGAAAATGATTAACTCTCTCTCATCCTCATTAATGATGTATCCTCTCGTAAAAGACCCAGGTAGCTCCTCTCAGTGAGAAGAGAGGAAGAGAGAACAGGTTCTTAAAGGGCTCTGATGGTCCAATTCACCGCTAAGTTTTTAATCACCTCCATTCGGCGCAGAGGGAGAAGGGTGTTGCGATTCGTCCCCTGTGATCTTCTAGGACTGGGGAAATGAAAGCTCCCCATTCACACTAATCATTAGAGGCCACGCTGGCTTAATGCAAAGATCTTTCAAAGCTCTCATACCCTCGGCCTTCATGAAGATGACAAGACGTGAGAGGGGATTCTGGGTAACGGCTGCTTGTTAGAGATACATTATGGATATTACGGTATAAATAAGGGTTGGAGGAGCTTATTGAACTACTAAAGCCAGAACTACATGTGTAATGAGATGTGTGTTTTCATTCTAGGACTTTGAAATTCATGCCCGTTTGCATTTTTGAAAATGCTAAGTAAAATCCAACGACCAGTGTTATTTTAGTATTAATGAGATACTATTGTAATTTTTACTAATAGTTTTTATTATTTTTTTTATATCGAGTTAAACTAAATGATAACAAATGCTTCCTTGGGAACTAGCTGAATTAAAATGAGTATAATAAGTTTTTTTTCTATATATATTTTATTTCCATGAACATTTATTATATCAATCAATCAATCAATAAATAAATATTTTTTTAATGGTTTTAATTTTAGTTAACTACAAAACACTGCTGACTACAGATACAGTTGCATTTACGCAACTTTTGAATGCAACCGTATGCATAAGTAGTGCGATTAAAATGGTTTACATGACAGTTAATATGCTATTTAATGGATGTAAATTTTACACCACCTCTTTTCTTCCAGTAAGATTCAGTATGAATGAATTTCATTCAGATCAAAAGATTCAATTGGATTTTCTTTCTCTCAAACTTTTGTGTTTAGAGCAGCCTGATCTCATGACGAAAACGTACCTGTGGGTACAAGACGCGAAATACGTACCGCCATGTACGTTTCGTGACATATTCGATGTGAAATGTCCACTGAGTGGCACTAAAAGAGTGTTCTTTTTTTTCCCCCCAGAACGGGTGAACGTACATATGGTACGTTTCATGTGACGTTGGTTTTGTAGGCGTCACCACAGTTCTGACTTGAAATGTCCGTTGAGTGGCTCTATAGAGCTAATGCTCTGTGACGTTTTAAAATAAGGTACCATCTGCACTACTCCTAAACCTACCCAACAAAAGCGAATGTGATGTAAATTGCAATCGCAACCATGGTGTTTTAGCTTGTTTTTTGATCTCTCATCTTTCAGTTCTTTCATCATGAGTCATGTTTTTGACAGGATTTGTACCCAAGGATTCCGCATCCTAAGTCCAATTCCATGCAGCTGAGCTTGTAACGTACGGAAAGTGAAAATATGGAGCTGTAATCATAACTGTGTACAAAAAAAAGATTACAATTGCTCAATGTTTTACCACATCTAGTGTTAATTTCTGTTGGAAACTGCAGTGATATGTACTTATTGGTACGTATTTCGCATCTTGCAAAAAAGTTCTCACAGGTACGTTTTCGTCGTGAGATCAGGTAGGTTTACGTGACGTCTGTTCTAATTGAGCTGTCGGATTGCGAATGAATAATAAGGCTACATGTATTGATTGCTTCTTTTTCTGGCTAAGAAACATCCATTTATACAGGAAAGGTCTGACTGACAAGTAAATCGGCCAATCACAGTTTATTTTGAGTTCATGTGATATATTCAGATCTTTCAAAGCTCTCATACCCTTGGTCTTCATCAAGATGTGAAGGGGGATTCTGGGTAACGGCTGCTTGTTAGAAATACATTACAGATATTACAGTATAAATAAGCTTATTAAACTATTATAGCCAGAACTACATCTTAGAGCTTTGAAAATCACGCCCGTTTGCATGCGAAGACACAAACAGCACCTGTTTGAACGAGTTTACATTAAAGTTTCCAGAGACGGTAGCGAGTTACACACACACGTATTGAGTTGCACACAGACAGCTGGTTTAGTTCGTCTTATAAACGGCCCTTCAACCAATTTTTGCCCGATGAGAACATGCCCCAGCTGCACTTTCCCCATTATCGCTGTTCAATGATTGGCTAATGTGTCCTCCATAAATATTTGCCATAACAGTGGACATAAAGCCGCACGATTGGTTTTGCCTGATCAATACAGACGAACGCCCTCTCAGCCAATCGGGCACAGCCATTTCCCTGATGGGCAGTAGCAGGATAATCTGTTTTGAGGGGGAAGTTAACGAGCTGTAACGCCTTTACTGCATGTTCTACTCCTCGCAGGGATACGATTTCAGACCGTATACTCACGGTTAATTCAGACAATTTACACTGGAACTCCAGCAGGCTGGGAGGTCCTGACCCTTCACCCAGTGTTTTAAACTTTTCATTAAGTGCAGCAGATTACTGGGCTCTACCCCACCTGAAGTTGTCTAAGTGAGAGGCAATTTCCAGACCTGTGCGCCGAAATGATTTTAACCTCATGAGACGAAAGCAACTCTGCAGGGATCAGTTACCTCTACAGCGGACCCGTATACCGGCCTGCCATACCGTGTATGTGCAGAGGTGGGAAAACCTTGTAGGCTGTGTTCATATTAATAATAAACTGAAGGCTCTTTGCTTAACAAGTACCATTTTTCACAGGTGAACTCTGAAAATTATTGATGCTTTATTATAAGTTCTTTAGATCAGCTTATTGATTTCAGAGTTCTGTTTAAGTTGTCTAAAGCAGGGGTTTAAAACTTTTTCATGCAAGGCCCCCTAAAAAAACAAGATAAGACACATATTTAAATTCATATGAAATCATTTATACTGTGTGGGGGAAAAAAACTGTGCTATTATAAAGGTTTAAAGGCAATTAACTGGCTTTTATATAAACAATTTAGCAAATCCAAGTGATTTAAAATATTACTTAAAAATTGTTTATAGTACTTTGTAAAAAGTTAACAGTGCTCTTTTTTTATTCCTACCATTAGATGCAAAAGAGGAACCTTTAAATTAATGTCAAATTAATTTGTAACTTTTTTTCCACAATAAATATTCTTTCAGGAAGGTTTTGTAAGTTTAAGGAAATAATTAAGTAACATTTTTGTTTTCTCCATACAAATATATGCAGATTTTTTTTGTTTGTTTTTTACTGTTAAAAAATATGGTAGACTAGTGGAATAAAATAAAGATGATTAATCATGACTAGTCTTAAAAGAGCAGAATGTAAGAATAATAGTTTTATTATTATTATTATTATTATTATTATTATTATTATTATTATTATTTAATTATTTATCTAAAATTAACTGCAGACCCCAGTTTGAAAACTACTGTTTTAATACTAGATAACAAATTTTTTTGTTAAACTTTAAAAGGCTCTTCTATGGCATTACGCTGTAAAACCCTTTTTGGTTGGATGAGTGTGATCTGGCTGTGAAGACACATTTTACTATTAAGACTTTACATCAAGACAAAATCTATAATAAATGTATTTACTTGCAGTTGGCTAAAATCGATTTTGGGGAAAAGCAGATTTTGCAAAATAAGTCCTGAACAATTTTGAATGGTTTTCTATCCATTTCCTCTTTGCAACTATTTGATATCCATTTTCTGGAACTAACACCTTACCCAGACTTCCTCACTTAAGGCAAGCTCTGCCCATGCATTTAAGTGTTTACTTTAATGTAATGTCAAACATTTCTTACATATTTGTTAAGTACAGCCCATTTTTATGACCATCCATGTCTAACAACAGAATATCCAGGAGTTTAGCCGAGTCTGTCCCCTGTGAGAGCAGCACAGAGTGTGGATTAACCTCTAACATTTTAGATTTTCATGTCTTAAATGAACATGCCCTCTTCTGACTCAAAGGAAGCGCTAAGCGTGCATTGACGTTTGACGACAGCAGAGTCATTGTGAATGCAGCCTGTCACTGTGTTGGACAGTAATTGATGAAGTCTGGAGTGGAAGGTGAAGACACGTCTCAGCAGGAAAGACCGTGACGAGAGCTGTTGATCTGCCCCACGTGTCATCTTACATTACACGCCTTAAACAGCCACCGCCACTCCCCCTGTTTAGAGGTACTCTCGCATGGACATTAATATTAATATTGCTAAAAAAAAAAAAAAAAAAAAAAAAAAAAAAAAACACTGACAGAAGAGAACATGTGGGAGATTTCTGTTTAGCTTCCTTCTGAAACATGGCGTTGAAGGTTTGTTTGTCTTACATTTGAGTGACGGGGAAGTTTTTAAAAGACGTCCCAAGATTCGTGGCTTCACAGTTTGCACACAATTTGGTGACGTTTAGAGACCAGTTGAGTTTCTCACAGCCAGACATTTCACTTTTGGCATAAAGTTAGCAGTTTACATACACAGATTTTTGAAAATGAAAAATAAAATCAGGTTGCAGATTCTAGTCACGTTTAAGCAACTTTTAAATACAACTACAGTATATGAAAAATTAGTGTGATTCAAATGCTTTACATGACAGTTATGCTATTTGATGGATTGTTTAAATTTTGCACCAATTCTTTTCAGTCAGAAATTTCATTCAACTTGATTGGATGGATACATATTATTTCTCAAACATAACTCAAAAGTGAGTTAATTTGTATTTGTTTTTCATAATAATTATTCTTCCCAGAAGTATTTCTAAGTTTAAGAAATAATAAATATTTTTCTGTTTTCATTTTTCCATGGAACTACGTGCACTTTTTCATAATGAATATTTTTCCAAGGAGGCTTTAAGAAGTTTAAGAAATGATAAATGGACATTTATGTATTTATTTATTTATGTATTTATTTTAATTTAAAAATATGCCACAATGTGAAAATTTATTCAAACTACTTCACAGCAGTTTCTATGATTCAGTGTATAGAAATTGCAAGATGCAATGTGTGTAGACTGATTTAACTCAAAAAGTGAGTTACACATTCTTAAAAATAAAGGTTATTTATGGTTTCATGAAGAACCTTTAACATCCATAGAACCTTTTCATTGCTCAAAAGGTTATTTTTAGTGCAAAAATGTTTCTTTAGATTATTCAAATGTTCTTCACACTAAGAAAGAAAAAAAGCTTCTTTTAGGGAGTGTTCAGTGAAAGTGATTCTTACAGCATTGCTGCGAAATCACACTTTTGGAACATTTATTTTTAAGAGTGTGCATTAATATCTAGTTTAATTTGCAATGTAAGTATCTTTCAAAGTTTTGATGCCACTAACCTGATGCATCAATGTGACGCCTGGTTCGTTGGGCTTCCAGACCGATGCGCTCCTTAAAGTTGCGTAACGGCAACCAATCAGGTTAGAACTAGCAACTTTTGTGAGTTAAATGCTTCAGAAGATCATTGAACAGACTGTGTGGGTGGTCTGTTTCAGTTCCAGAATCAGTCCTCTTCGCACGGACAAACGGTGAGAACGGCTCTTTTCCTCAACGCACAGTCATCGCTCTGGCTGTCAAACCATCTCATACTTGCGTCCCATTGAATAAACGTGACACAGAACTTGGCACCATTAGTTTTAAGTTGAATCCACCATGCAAAACTCGGAGTCTGAGGGAAATGGGGGTTGAGGGGGTGTGATTTGGTGTGAATGGCAGCACTGGCCCTGAGGCGGTGGCTCAGTGTTGATAAGGAGATTAGTCCCTATAGAGCCTCATCGTTCCTCACGGAGAAATTAAAGGCTGCCAATTCCTCCCTCACCTGTCCCCGTGACAGCTCTCTCGGCCCTAATCCCTGTCCTACTCCAAAGAAGCATTTATTAAGAAATTAAGAGGCCTTGTGTCAGCCCTGAGCACCTCCCCTCCCGTCGCAGTCAGGTTGGTCTTCAAAAAGTTGTCTCGATAGTGGTGACAGGGTGATTATCAATGAAAAATTATTTAACATCACCGCAGGGCCTTTTCTCTGACAGTGCCTTATAAGTCACAAGGGTAGATATCAATCAAACCAAGCCAGTCTGGATGTAGTAAATATTCCCCCAAGTTCAGGCAAATTACTTTGATTATGTGGAGGCTCTGCATGAGGCGGCTGTAGGGGAGAGGACCAGCTCTGGGAGGAGACCAACGTGTGTGTGTGTGTGTGTGTGTGTTTTGGGGAGTTTAGCAGGGAGGCAGCGACTGGGTCTGTTTGCTAAAAAAGTCAACCGCATCTGAGAATCAATCAGAATCAAAATTAGAATCAGCCTTTTTTCATTTACTTTAATTGCCAGTTTACTGTATCAGGTAGAAGATTTTGTAAAACATGGTCATGCAGAATAAGGCATTAATATGTGCTTTATAAGTACTAATAAACAGCCAATATGCTAGTAATATGCATGCTAATAAATAATAAAAAATATATATATTTATTTGTACATTTCATGTGGTCGTAATAAAATGGATTATTTTTTTATTATTTATTTTTTTAGTGTACATGGACACTTCAAAATAAATGATGTGTTTGTACATAGAAAAAACTCACAATTTATTTAATACTACTTATATTTTATTTAAAATATTTAATTACATTTTATTTAATATTTCTGTTTTCTTATTTCTGTTTTATAAAAGCAACAAGCCACACAACAGTGTACAGTACATTTATTATTTACATTCCAGGAACTACAGAATTCACTATGTCTTTTAGTATTCCTGTAGGGAAAAATATTTTGCTTTAATAAAATTATATTATTTCAATGATAATTTTATCAGAAGTAATTTTATCAAAGCAATAAGTTAACTTTTAGCTGTGTCTATATCGACAGCGTAGCTCAGGCTCTCACACCTTCCTGCTCACACCTTGTAATGTGAAGAAAATCAAATTTCTCCTCTTCAAATATTTGATAAATTAACTGCCATCAACTCGCCGTCGCTCGGATGATCCACCCCCAATCGTCACCGAATGTACCCCGCGGCCGAATGCGCCCAGCCATTAGAAAATTACTCGCGGACACCTCGCAAGACGACGGCCATCTTAATGACTCAAACAAAGTCCTGAAGCACAGTGATTGACACATTTAGGACTGCAAAATTCTCACGTCACATAATGCCAAGCGCTCCCCTTTATGTTCTTCCAACGGCGGAGAAAGCGCTCTTGTGCCGCTGCCATTCGTGTCTTCTCTTCCAGCATCTCTCTGCCTCAGGCCAAAGACTACCCACATTGTAATCAGTCCAAATTAACCACAAATAACAAGCGGCGCTACCGATACAGGCCTTTGAGTGTGCCGGCTCACTCTGGTGATTAAATGGGGTTTGGGGGCTTATTTCATTGTTATAATTCGCCGTCGAATTCGGGCAAATCGGTAATGGAGAAAAGAATGGATTTGAAATAAATCCCTGGTAAGTAATCACGGTACACAAACGTGTTTGCCTAGAGGAAGTCTGGCCCAGGTCTGGTGACACGACAACACCCGGTAATGAAAGCAAAGCTGTTAATGTGGTTTTCTTCTGTTAAATTGATTCCGGAATTTCGAAGAGAACATTATCTAATGAATTTACTCTGAATAGAAAGCAATTAAAAGGACACATCAGGCTGATTAACCCCAATGTCACCCATCAGCCACAATTGATGTACACTTTTAAATGATTTTCATAAGAAAAACTGGAGCAGATTTGCTGTCTTTCTGCCCTCGACTAATCCAGACAAATTAATGAACAAAAAGTTAATTTCTGTGATGACCCTGTTCCACTTTGACCTGGATTACTCTGGTTCCTAATGCGGCCCGTGTCACGATGTTAAGGACTAATCAGCTTTTTTTCTCCCCTTTTTCAATCAACTCATTACCTTCCACTGTAGCTGGAAAGCAGGTTCGGGATTTATTTAACCTGACATTTTCGGGCACCGCTGTAAACAAGCTTAAAATGAGCTTCTTCCGAGCCGGGCAATTTATTTTCCCCTCTCCGCTGGAATGAGTTGACGAGGTTTGATAGTGCCGGAATTGGCCTTATTATTTAATTAATAAGCTTTTCTCTTTCTCTTTGTGGTATGACCTATATTCATCAACTTGTGTTAATAGTTCACCCTCTATAAAATGTTTGATTTTAATTTTTAATTGAGTTGAGACACTTCCCCGCTTAAAGAACTTCTTCTTTTTCCTCCAAAAAGCCAATAAGCGTGGAATAATGAAAAGACAGGATGTGAGCTATTTACGCCGTGGACTGATTAAAGTTCCCTGACACAGCAAGATCCAGAATTCTTTTTCTTTTTTTTTTTTTTTCTGAGCATGGTTTAACTGCTACTGAACAAGCTAACTATTTATACACGAAATTACTAAAAGCTAAAGAGAAAACAGTCAATTGATGCATATTATATTACAAATGAAAACCTTTTGGTTTCTAGTGAAAGTCTTTCTCTTAACCTGAGCCAGACAGTAATGTCTTGTGCTTTTTCGACAGCTGGTTTGATGCACGTAATTCATGCAGTGACCTTCAGTATTAAGAGAAGGCAAAAAAAAAAAAAAAAAAAAACCCTGCAAACAGATGCAGCCATTCTTTCCGCACTATACTGAGGATGCTGTGAGAACAATCCACTTCAGGAAGGAAAATGGGGCATACAGTGTAAGTAAATGATGATTATAAAATGACGTTACGCAATACTCGCCAGCGTTTATGGGTCAGTGACGTAATGCTCATTTTATATATATATATATATATATATATATATATATATATATATATATATATAATTTTTAATAGGTAAATAGATAGATTCATGATAATATTAAATTCATGATAATATTTTTGAGAAATTCTGACATGAAAAATATTATTTATTTATTGAAAATAATTCTTAAGATGTGTACATTTATGCATTTAAGGTATGAGGAAAATATACTCTACACCATCCGAGGTTTTTAGACTCATTAAATCAAAAATGTTTTCAAACAACACCTGACAGATGCATTTGAAACTGGCAGATATGTGTGCGATAAAACACATCTGTCATGCTCATTATTATAAAGCATACGTCCGTATCAGGCCAGATTGTGAGTGCGATATGAAACGGCCGGAGCGAGTATGTGTTTCCTGCACGGGCTCAAATTAAAACATTTCCAGCACTGACATCCTCTGCTCACCACGGTGTCATATTGACTGCGATTTCGCTACCAGTGGCTCGATACCACCCGAAAATCGAAACGCGGGGAGAAGTTTCGCCCGCATCTTTTTTCCACTTGACAAATCCTTTAGCGAGCAGCTAGTTTATTCAGCACTGGCCATGGCCATTAATGCCTGTGTCATGTTTTTCTGCATTCATCTCCTTGGCCTGCTGATAATGATTTTGTATCATGTTTGGCTTGTCATGCCTGTCAACAGTGTAGAACCATTTGACCAGAAGGAGGGGAAAACGCAGGCTGGACTATTGATTCCAGCTTCTCCATGTCACTTGTTCACCAGGATTTAGCTATTGATGAGGCGGAGAGGGGAAACAAGCTCGCTCCCCAGTGGCCGCCTTACTAAGGAGAGTAAAAATGCAAAGTTGGGGGAAAATATTCAGCTGGAGTCTGACTCCGAGGGATTCCTTCATCGATTGGAACGCACCTTCACGTCGCTTTTCCTCCCTCTCTCTTTGTCAGCCAGACAAATCGCCATGGTTCGGACAGTTTATTCACCACTAGGACCATCAGTTGCTGTAAATAATGAATCCTTGTATGGGATAAATTAGATTCCACAGTCACTCGGATTCTGTCAGGACTGCCAATGTGTGCAGAATTAATAGTGATTATCAAATTTGGCCGCACACCAACTGAAGGCGCGCGGAGGAGTTTTGTCATTTCTAGCGGTTGATCTGTCAGGAGTTTGTTCATTATTAGAGACCAGAGCAGGTATTTGTCCGTCATGAGTAATAGAGTTACATGTCAAAAGGTCAACACGAATAGCCCACATGGAGCTTTGAGACTTCCCCGAAAGCAGCAGCGTGCTGATTTTCCCAAGTTTGACCAATATCGCTTTTAAATTATCAGCCGAAACTGATTGTCCAGTGAGAATATAACATTATAGAAAGAAAAAAACCCATTGAAGTACATCTAATTCATCATGTAATTCTCTTTTTGTCACGACTCTTCCTCTAATCTGATGCAACTTTTAAGAACTGGAAACTCCAGCATTTAGAGCGAGAAAAAAATGCACTTAAAGTGATAAAAATCCGCCCCGACGAATGAAAAAATGTACGCAGTTATAAAATAGGGCGAGCGAGGTAGGATATGTTATTCGTCTCTACCTCTTTTTTCGGTCAGTATCGTTCACGAACGTCAATCCCGTGCTCTGATACTGTATTCACCTCATCCAGTGCTGAGATTACATTTAGATATGGAGGAGTCTCTCAGTTTCAATCCAGCTTATCTCGTTCTCCACACAGCACAAACAAACCCTTCCTCTTCACTTCTCTTCTCTGTCTCAGGCCTCGTTCCACCCGAGCATGTTGGATGCACGGGTCATGTGTGGCCTTATAGGGCTCATGAAAGTTGAACTGCCCCTGAATATCATTACATATGGATATCACGTGGATAGACTGTATTCACTGCTCTGCAGGATTGAGCTACAAATATTAAGAACGCATTAAAAGGGATTTTCTTGCTGTTTCAAAATGCAATAATTTGACTTTATGTACAAAAATAAGCAAATATGTTGTTAAAATCAAACATTTAAATGTATTACCATATAATTTATAGGTCCAACAATGTGTAAGTATGTATTTAACATACAGTACACTGGGTTGTATTTTTTATTTTTTTTTATTCTTTGTATTTATTGCTTTTATTCATGGTTTTTAAAAGATCATTGCACGACACACAACCTATCCTCCCATTTTTGATTAGTGTCTTGCTAGCCTTTGACATCAACATCAAATGATATGGGAAGTTTTCTTCACTCTGTTACACTACAGTTCAAAGGTTCCAGGTCAGTAAGAAATAAATAATTTTATTCAGCAAGGATGCAGTAAATTGATCAAAAGCAACAGTATAGGGACTTATAATGTTACAAAATATTTCATCACAGAATTCTGAAAAAGTGCCACTGTTTCCTCAAAAATGTTAAGCAACACAACTGTTTTCAACATTGATAATAATAATAACAATAATAATAATAAATGTTTCTTCAACAGCAAATCAGCATATTAGAATGATTTCTGAAGGATCATGTGATAATGAAGACTGGTGTAATGATGCTGAAAATTCAGCTTTGCATCACAGGAAAAAAATACATTTTACAATATATTAAAATAGAAAACAGTTATTTTAAGCTGTAATAATATTTCACATTATTACTGTATTTTTGATCAAATAAATGCAGCCTTAAGCATAAGGAACTTCAAAAAACATTACAAAACCTTACCACCCCTTAACTTTTTGAACAATAGTATACATGGTTGCACTATATTTTTTGTGTTTGTCACTTTTTCTGACTGAAATTGGATAATCAATGCTAAATTAAATGTAGTGCAGGAACTGATTTATTGGGAGTTGATTGGATGGTGAAAAATTGTCTCTGTGTTGGAGGGGTTGAAAGCCCTTGACGTCATCCGAAAAGTAATTAACAAGCAAGTTACTAAATTCTGATGAAAGAGCATGAAGACAAACTGGCATTGATGAATCATTCACAATAAGACCAGGAATGTGCATTAAAAAAGGTAAAGAGGGTCAATTTTGTTTGCATGTTGACTTTAACGTATGGCCACATTTACATATCAACCGCTACTCATTATTCAGCAACTGAGCCCTGATGACAGTGTGAACTACACCAGTGTATGGAGTTTAGACAGTCATAACAGATCTTTACATACTGAAGTATTTAAGGTAGAAAGGTGCAATAGAAACACAGCCTAAGGACCAAAGAGAGGATGGAAAATGGTCAGGAAAAAAAAAATAAAAAATTCGATAAAAAAAAGACTAAAAAGGTATAAAATCTGGGCAGTTTAAGTAACAGTGCTTTATTTAAATATGAAAAGACACTGTATGTCCTGGCAGCACAACATCACATGACCCTTGCTTGCATTTTTAGATGCTTTTAGTGTAAACCGAATGCTTCATTCTACACTGCCTGTTTCTGCATTTGTTCTGTTCCTCTGTTCAGATTTGTTCTATTTTTAATGTCCATGAAAGCATGATTTAAAGGGACGGGTGGGGGGAAGGGGTCTGTAGCGGGGCCAAACTCTGCCCCAAAAGAGACAGCCCTTTAAGGAAGCATCTGTTGTGTTGAAGGACAATATCCAGTCCAGGACGTTAATGTGTTTGTGGGTGGAAAAGAACGTGAACGGCTCTCTGTACAAACCAAAAACGCACACGCACACACACATCCCCGACCCTAAGCGAAAAACAGATGTCATAACTCATTGACATAATGCTTAAATTAAATACAGAAATGCACTGCATGCTTGTGTTTCTAATCAAGTGTTGTTTGCAGTGCATTTAGAGTTCATTACATGAGTTAATGACCTTGTAAAAATGTGGAAACAAGTTTAGTAAACCCACACTTGTAAAATGCTGCCTCAGTTAAACTAAGCTTGGCACTGGATATATAATGTAGTGAAAGAGTCATTAAAACTACACGCCAATCACTGTGACATTTCAAATGCAGTTGGGTTATTTAAACGCATCTCACTATAGCGTGGATCTTTTTGGCACGGACGCAAACAGTCGGTTTTGTAGATCCGCTGGGTCTGTGGTCGGTTCCTCGTGTGTTTTCGCTCGACTCTAATTATTCTTTATGGTTTGGATGGATTTCTTGTTAACTTTCGGAGCTCAGAGTCTTGACTCGTGTTACGCGGTGATGTCAGCAGAGGTGCGGTGTGTTTATATGTTACAGGGCCGAGGGCAGATCGACCAAACTCTGAGAACAGGAAATGACAAATTTAAGCTAACCGGCACGACTCGATCCAAAAACAAATATTTGAACAGAAACGCAATGAGATAATGAGGTGTGCAAAAATGTCGGTCTAATACATGTGCTGAGAGCGAAGGAAAGAATGTTTTATGGAGCAGAAAACCAGAGATGTGCCTGCGACGACACTCGTGTAAACATTACACTTCTGTGGTAATGATTACAATATGACAACTGGTTATTCTCAATAATTAAAGATTTACCATGTATCAACATCATGGTAAACAACCAGTTGTGTAATTGCTTGTGCGGTATAATTTGCATTAAAAACACTTCAATTTATAGCACTGGAATTAATTTATACAACAGTCCCGAACACAACGGATTCATTCTGAAGAGCAGGATAATCAATTGCAATTAAAATGGTAAACGTCTGCCTAAAAGCAATATAAAAACACACAAGCTTTAGTGTGTGTAGAAACTCTGAGTTGAACATGAGGAGGAAATTCTCTCCTGATTTCCACTCATGTGTTGTTTGATATCCAACAGAGGGCAGTACAGTTTAGAGGAAGTGTGCGCACACACACACACACACACACACACACACACACACACACACACACACACACACACACACAGACAGAGAGAGAGAGAGGGAGAGACACAAACAGATAGTGGTAAGTTACTTTAAGTATTCATCAAAAATTTTATTTTTGTAGTTCTAACAGATTATGGATTCAGTTTTCAAGTGCTGATAAAATAATATACCCTAAATTTATATACATTTAATAATAACACTATATAATACATTTATGCATTTTCTGTAGTTAAATTATTTAAGTTAAATATTAGTCAATATACACATACTGTGATTCTGATAAAAATATATACCTTAATATATATATATATATATATATATATATATATATATATATATATATATATATATTATGTCAACTAATACATTTAATGTATTAATTTATTCATATTATTTAAAGTAATTTCATTTGCATTAAATAGATTTTTCACATTAACAGTCAATTCGTACATTTATACACTTCATTTAGTAATATTGTTTAATTTAATTTATTAGTTAATATACACATACTGATAAAATATACCTTAAATAATTAAATTTATTAGTTTATTCATATTATTTATGTTAAATACTAATTAACTGAACTAATATATGATTAAGTTAATTTATATGTTTCATTTATTATTCATATAATTTTTTATATTAGTTAATTCAGTGCATTATGAACAGGATTACATGTATAAAATGAACATTTATTTATTTACATTTATTTTTTATGCGATCACTAATGCATTGCCTAGTGTTAATAAACACAGTGTTATTGTAAATGGTTACCATCGTAATAATATATTATTGCAGCAAGCCAGCATCACAAAGAGAGAGAGTTGGAGTGAAAAAAGAGAAAGAGGGTCATTGGTGGCCGTGTTTTTTTCTCGGCCCTGTGCGCACCGGTGTGCACGCAGAGCATTTGTATTTATATATACAGCAGGAGTGTGGACGGGCGGATGGGGTGGAGGAGAGGAGGATGGGGGTTGCTGGTGGCCATGCAGGCGGACAGGTAGATGAAGAATGGCCCGTCGTCAGATGCTGATTTCTGAGATTGCTAATGATGCCCGGACAGCAAGACTGGAGCCGACACTAATGAAAGGTGCAGCAACTCTGGAACCTCAAGGGGTTCGATTTAAGAGAGAGAGAGTAAGAATTAACACACCACCACCAGAGCTGCAGGGAAAAAGGGCTGCAACCTCCCCCCTCCGTAATTTTTAAGACTCGTTCCAACCTTTCTTTTTTAAACACTCTTTTTTGGGGGGTGGGATTCACAGATGATATTCTTCAGGGGAATGTCTCGTCTCCACGAGAGGGGCTGGAGTGTGTTTCTAGACTTGGATGCTTTGCTATAATTGCATTAAAGTCTGTCGTTGTTGAAAACTCGCTCTCCCTTTGTGGAACAAACTCTTTTCTGCTGAGATTTTAGACATGTTTGCTAACATTAGAATGGTGTTTCTCTTCAGCCCTTTTTCTGTGCAGCACTGCATTTGCACACATTTTTTTGGCTAAATTGAGCAATTACATTCCACTCATTACAAGTGGAGAAAGTCAGGGAAGTTCAGGAGAAGTTTGTATTCTATCCACCGGGATGTCTTCATGTACATCAGAACTATCTGATAGAAAAGCTGTAATACTTTAACAGTGTCCATTAACAGTTTAAACAACAAACACACACTGTGTGTGACATCTTGAAGTGTAATGTTAATCTAAATCCACACTTACAATGGTTTAAGAATGTTAGGCATGATGTGAGGCATTATTGTATTAATAAAATGTTGGAAATATCATACTGCTACAATTATTATTAATAATCACAATAAACAATACAGTTCCTTAACATAAAGGTAGATTTAGTAGGCTCGGTGACAGAGTCCAAAATAAACACTTGCCAAGTACTAAACGTAAGTAACACTGTATTGACCAAGTATATAAAATGCTTTGGAGAGAAAATAAAAATGTATTAGCAGCTGAAACATAATACATTTATACATTTTTGTAAGAATGATAATCTGAATTGAAGTGATGTGAACATTCAAATCCAATATATACAAAACATCTGCTAATTTGCATGTCTTTTAACAATTCTACCATCATAAGTTTATCTAGGACACCTAACATTTCTTTTTTTCTCTCTCTCTCTCTCTCTCTCTCTCTCTCTCTCTCTCTAGATCTCCATGTGGTGACACATATGTTGAATATTTCTCATATGCAAGAAACCAAACTGAAAATATGAAGAAAATATCTTTTTTTTTCCCTTTATAGTTTTGTGACAAATGCAGGTATAGTCAATATGTTGATGATTCAATAATTGTAATACATTTACAAAATGCATTTTATTTATTTTAATGTTATATTAAAAGTATTTATTTTATATTTTTTAATTAAAAAAATAAATTATGTTTATTTTTTATTTATTATTATTATGGTTATTTTTATTTTATTTTGCACTGACTAATGCAGGTTTAAATGCATGCTTATTTGATATTATATATTAAATAATATTAAATATGAATAATATTAAATAATTATTGTAACTGTGCAATGGATATTTTAATTACATGACTTCATTATAAATTATTTTAGAATATTTTTATACATTTAAAAATGTAACAAATATTTATGGCCATTAAAATTAGCAAATGTCAAAAAGTTAATATTGGATGCATTTTAGTGCATATATGTTGAGTTTAGCTCATGTGTTGCTACAAGTGTGCGTGTATTTAAGAACTGCTTTGATTCCGACTCAGCCAACTGAATTTCATGTTTCGAGTTTACTCTACAAATAAAGAAAAAATGTGATGATGGCTTGATAATATTGTGCTGTTGTATTTCACAGTCTCAAAAGATGCTGCCACATCGTCTGTAAGCGAGTTGCTCTCGCGACACAGCGTCCAGCGGACTGCAGTTGACTGTCACGCTGCTGGATCAGTTCTGCGGCTTTGTGCCCATGCCTTTGATGGTCACCTCGCGTTGGCCTCTTAGCCCCCCGCCTGGCCGGGCTCTCCACCTACAGGGTGTGTGGCTCTCAGATACCGCCCAGAACTCCAGGAGAGGAGGAGAGAGACGGACGGACAGAGGAGAATGATTCTCAGAGATAGGCCTGTCCTTTAGTCTGCACTGACCTATCCAATTCACCGCTCTTCTGCCTGTCTGCCTTTGAACCGCTGACATTGAGTGACTGTTCACTCTGCCTCAGCAGCTGGCTTTGCCGCATCTAATACAGACCCATGCTGTTTTAGCCCCTTTCCAGCGAGAAAGATAATGAAAGATTCAAAAATAATATTTGTTTTGGCGCCGCTACCTTTATAATGAAACGGATGCCCTTGACCGAGGGAGAAATGGCTTTTTTTGTTCGTTGGCCTATTTCTGATCAGTGTTTGTGGGTCAAAATACTGTTTTATTCTTCAGCGATTTCATATTTCAGTCATGCGGCTGCGTGTTCTGCACTCGCTTTATTCTCTCTCACACGGTCTCTCTCTTTGCTAGGTTTGACTCCTGCCCGGTGCAGGAAGTGCAGGTTTCGCTGTAATGCGTGTCTTCTAGACGCTTGTTTTAAATTCAAAAGAAAAGAGGCCACATGTGTTCCTCAGAGCAGACTAACTCGCCTAACCTGTACCGGTTCTATTTTTCCGCTGAATAAAATATAGCCGGTCATGTCCTGCGATAAATAATATATTTCTGATTATAGATGTAGCTACTTTCAGTGTACCCCACAAAATTCACAACCATGAATTTCCTTATGTTTTTCCATTTGAAATATTTCATGTTACAGCCATTGCCCACCCTATACAAAGACATGAATTATTAATTCTAAAGGACTGGCTGCTGAGTTGTTTCTGAAAGAGCAGGAGATCTGTGGTCAGGGACTGAAATACTTGTACGTTTCCCTTGGAAATCCCGCTCTGTTTCACATTCGAACACGGAATAGAGTTTCAGCCTTTTCTCACCTAGTGTGAATTTTGAAACCAAATGATAAAATGTAACAATGCATCTCTGCGGACGCTGAGCTGTGGATACTGTTGGTCTAAGAGTACAAAGAGCACTTAATTTTATCAGGTAATGGATTAAAAGGAATAGTTCACTCAAAAAATAATAATAAAAAATTATACAACCTCATATTTGCTTCAATGCAATCCACATGTACTTGTTATTGCTCTGCTTAAAAACGTCTTCAATCAGACTAAGATGGGTTTCTGGTCTCCCAGCCTGGATAAACTGGTCTGTTGGCTGGTTTTGGAGGGGTTTTGAACACATTTTAGTTGGTTAGGCTAAAGGAGCTTAAGCTTGGATTCCACTGAAGACATCTGATTTATTTTCCTTTATCAGCAGTATTTTGCTTCATTACGAATCCTGTGTAAATACATTTATGCTGCATTTAAAAGCAGGTATGTCACTTGTTTAGAAATATTGTAATTTGAGACAAATGAATGTTTAAATCAGTTTATGTTTAAGTCAAGTGGATGGTGCTAATCATCTAAATAATTCCACCAATCTTGCAGAGGAAACAGATTTGGCCGCTTCCAGGAGGAAAATCTACAGCAGAAGTTGGATCTGTAAAACTGTCCTCCCCATTGGGTTGCTCTTGGCTGTTCGTTTACTAACTGTCTGCTCTGTATCTAAATTCACAAATATTCTTTTTTTTTTTTTTTTTTTTACTTTTCAGAACAGTACGAAGTCTGATTGGATTTCACTTAGTGCTCTCAGCACATTCATGTTCAGCTAAACGCATCGGACATTAAGAAAACATTTCTGGGTTACACTGCTCACTTACACAGACGTGGGTGATCAATGCACACATTATGCTCCAATTTTTTTTTTTGTTTCCTGGGCAACATAAAGTGCAAACATTCACCCTCCACTGGAGTTTAACATTTGAGATTTTTGGCTTCTGGTTACCCTCCCGCCAGTATGCCTGAGATACCTCAACACACACACATATTCAAACACAGGACAATGAATCGTAATTGAGCTGCCACAATCTATCCAAAATACCATGTTTCTACCACACAGAGATCATCCTGCTTCTGAGTATAGATTTTTAATTGCGGCAAGATGTATTTCTTGTGGATAAATGGTTTCATCAGTGTGGCGACTGACTCCATTTGTTTGTCCAATAAAAATAGCTATCAGTCAGCTCTTGAAATGTAATGATACTCTGCATGTGTGGTAAAATAAAGCAATAAGACATAAGAGGCAGGGCTTTACAATGATTTTACCGTAGAGATTGCTATAGAGTGCTTTAACTGCTGTACAATTACTGCAACAATGGTCTTAAGTGACTGATTATTTTTGACAAAAAAAAAAAAAAAAAAAAGTTGACAAAAGAGGGACCCAGAGTTTTATAAAAACCTCTCCCAGTTAATTGCTGTACAATCATATAAACATTTTTGAAATGCGAGCAGCTACGGTTAAACTTTGGGAGCTGATTTTACACGAGGTCAAAAATCTGAGAGTACCTTGGAAATGTAGAATTCAAAAATCTAATTTAAATGTTAAATTTCATTTAGATCTAACAAACAGAAACATTTTTGTAAAACAAAAAATACTTCAAATATTTTTTTCCAAACTATGATTATATTCTTTTTTTTTATTATTTATAAATTATTTTTTATTTTTCAATTTTTGACCGCATTATACTAGTGTTTTATTTGTAATTTTATTCTGTATTTTGGAGTTGAATTAATGTAGAGTTGAATTAATAGAGTTGAATTAATGTAGTGTTATTGAGCCATGAACATCAAAAAACCCAGTTTGGATCCATTTTGGTGTTGTGAATGTAGAATTTCATAGTTAATTCTGACGATATGCAAGCATAGAAATTTGGGTGTTCACAGAATCTATCACCAGAATTTAAAGTCAGATCTGTTTTATGGAAGAAATTGAAACGCGTGTACAAACCCGTCTGAATTATGATTGTAAAAGCTTGACGCTGATGTCAAGAAATTGCTTAGTTTATTTGTCTAGCACTTTGTCTTGTTGAAAAGGTGGTTTTAGTCTCCAGGTTTTGTTTTTTCATATTTTGGTTCCCTTGAAAAGCATTTATTTAGAAAGTAAATGTTAGGGAGAGGGTGATGAAAAGCAGCCCCCTGTTTTGTTTGTGTGTATGAGCGTATGTGCTGGACGGGGTTTGGGCAGCTGGTTAATGTGGATGTGTTTTGGGGGCCTCCGCGCAGGTTTTGTGGGGGTTTCAGGGTGGCACCAGCGCCAGACAGCCGGAGAGTCTGGGCTCTATCAGCGCCGACTCACCCCAGACGGAGAACTCCAATCTGGGCTGGAGGAGCGCAGGGGGAGGCCTGGCTCTCTGGCTGCGCAGAGGGCCGAAAATTGAAAGGAACGTGTTGCTTTGACAGCGCGTTTGATTGATGACGCCTGGCTACTGACAGATATGCTTTAAAAAGTTTTCAGTGGTGCTCTTATACCTCTGAAAAGTCCGATCCTCACACACATATGCGCACGCACGAACAGACAGACAGTGTGGTCAGGTGTGAGTGAGTTATCGCCAGGATGGAGAATCAGCCTGCGTGAAGCGAACACACCTTTATTTCTCAGGAGGCTAATTATTTCTGCTGAAAAACAGAGACGGAACACAACATGGAGCGAGTGCATGCATTCCAAATGAACTAAATCAGAAATTAGCCCATGTAGTACATCCACAAACACATTTGCTCAGTCGAGTGTTGTGTCTTGAAAAGGTGTCAAAACGATTACTATTTTGAAGAGGCTTGAATAATTTCCATGATGCGTGACAATTAAAAACGATCTCCCGTTGCTCGTTTAGGAAAGACAACAGTCAACAGCTTGCGTGAGTACCAGCATGCTCTTATAAAGAGACGTCGCTCGTGTGACTTTGATCCTGCACCACCGAAACGTAGTATCGAATGTGAACGCAGTCTGAGAAAATTATCACTTTAGTCAAGTCACCTTTATTTCTGTAACACTTTATACAGTACAGATTGTGTCAAAGCATCTTCACAGGAAAATAGCAGAATCAATTACAGAAATGCAACTATGGAGAAAGTTTAGATTCTTCTGTAAAGCGGCTCTAATATTGCATTATTTTTAGTGTGTTTATTGATAAGTTTTGTGCGGCAATAACAGATGGGTCTTTGGGTTATTTTATTTTATTTTATTTTATTTTATTTTATTTTATTTTATTTTATTTTATTTTATTTTATTCCAAGTTCCTCCACAAAAGCTCTTAAATGTCATTTGTATTCATTCAAACATTTAATACTTGCTGTCAATTGAATCTATAATGGATTACATGAGCAGTAACGACTACATTTATGGTGATTTTTAGTCATTTTGTGTAGATTTATTTATTTACTGTTCATAAGGTGGATTTTTAATATAGTGCAGTCCAGTCCAGTCCAAGTAAAGTTGTTCACAATTATATATATATATATATATATATATATAAATATATATATATATATATATATATATATATATATATATATATATATATATATATATATATGAATAAATTACTATTTATTCATAAATGTTTTAGGTGATTCTTTTTTATTTTTTTCATGTTTAATTCATGTTTCTAGTTTACTCTAAAAATAAAGAAAAAATGTGATGATGGCTTGATAATATTGTGCTGTTGTATTTCACAGTCTCAAAAGATGCTGCCACATCGTCTGTAAGCGAGTTTCCCCATTTTCATGGGAAATTTGGTTTAATTGGTAATCAATTTAGAATTTTTATTTTTGTTGATTTGGGTTCCTCCAATTTGATTGGCCAAGTGTTCTGAAATATATTGAATTTGGTTGAATTTTTTTCCGTGGTTTGCATCATTCAAACACATGATAAGAGTTGAGATTCCACAGGCGACATTTAGGCGGTGCAGAATGAAAGTCGCTATACAGCGATTTTTCCCTTATGGTTAGTGCATTACACCACATGCTCTGCGATCTCACTGTCCTCGCTCTCGGTACAGAAAGCAAGGCTTTTGGATAGCTAAAATTCAGCAGAGCTTCGTTATGCCCACAGGCTAATGTCTGTGGCTGGTCTGGGTCGCTCCCTGCTCTTTTGAGAGCAATCGGATCACTCCATATTTCATACTTTCCCTGAGCGGCGCTCTGGAAAACTGACATGCAGCTTTTGGGTCATACCCAGCTTCGCTCCTCTCCGGGACCCTTCCTGCAGTGTCTCCCTCGTTATTTTTAGTGGCAGCGTTGCATTGTGGGTAGAAAGGCAGAATGCGTCCTGGCGCAGATACAGAGAGATCTTTGGTGTGCGTTCTCAGTGGCATACATACAGTCAACACAGCAGCGTGAACATGCTGTGGCCTAGATTTCACAACAATATGGCAGCTCTCTGTGAGTTTTCACTCCCAAACTTGTTTGAAAACGCGCACATGACGTGCAGTTCAATTAACGTCAGCGGGGAATTGGGTTGCACCGCATTCTTTGTATTTCCGATCGGTGACTCAATTCTCCTGCATTGTTTTTAGCGGGATGCCTCAGAATCTTTGCCATTGAAACCCGAGCGTCTGAGAGGTTTTAGTTGTGCTTCCACAACTCTTCAGCACAAAAAGAAAGACAGTTTCAATTCGGCGTATATTAAAACTGTTGGGACGCAGTGGGCCGCTCGGCTCTGGGCGTAATTTGGTTGATCTATAATATTAATTTTAAAGAGCATCCCTACTGAGCACGCTGAACCACTGTTGACCACTCAAGCCATATAAATCTGTATTGAGCAGAGATATTAGCCAAGCTAAGCTCTAATAAAGTAATATTGCTTAAGCCCTAATACATGTACTCAGCACCCGATAAGCTGCCCAAGAGATTCAGCATTATTCAAAATGTATGTGATTTCACCAGGCTTTCGTTAGAAATGAGTAACTCCCTCTCCATCTCCGGTCAATGTTCGGGAGAACAGATGTTTTCCATTCCGCCGTTATTTTCACTTTGTAATAAAATATGATTTTGTGCACAGGGAGGATTGAACTCTGAACCCTGTGTTGACGCAGGTACGAGCTAACGTTGATTTCGACCTCTCCGGACCTTTCCGGTGGCAAAACAAATGACATTATTTGCATGTACTCTTATTTTGTATTTTTTTGATTCCTGCGTGTGCAACGTTAATCAGAAATATTTGCGACCCGGGGGGTATTACATCTGAAATGTGCATTTTCAGTTTTCTTCACAAATGCACTTTATTGTTCCGTACCGAGCTTGCTTTTCTCAGGAGAGCTCAGACTTTTGGCTTGCGAACTCTCTAGAGCCCGCAGGCTGGTTATCACTCACTATCACCAATGAAGAAACCGGCTGCCGGTGATTATTAAACACGGCCCTGTAAATTCACATGCTCCAATAAGTGACATATTTCAGAGAGCTATCAGCCAGACAGCAATTACCTGCTGCTGGCACATCCAGACGGAGGTTGTGTTTAGTCTGGAGGAGTTCTGTTATAGCGTGGTGCTTCTTGCAAAACTATTTTGTTTCTTATCTACACAGAGGGAACAATTATAATGTACTTTCTATTAAGAGCAGACTAGCCATTCTAAATAACAAAATGAATTGTCCTCAATAAACTAATATATATTTTGTATGACATTTTCATAATCATTTCATAGCATAATGGATAGAATATATATGAAAAAGTTAAAAGATGGAAATCAAATTTGTTTTCTTGCCACAATATCACATTTTCTATTTTTACATTTATTTATATACAAAAATATTTATTTTTATATTATCATTATTAATTAAGAAAGGTTTATTTTTTTTTTCCTCTAATCACAATGTTTTAAACATAACATGCTCTCTTGAGAAATTAATTTTTATTTCCTTATCAATTTATTTATTAGACTTTCCAGCATTGAAAAAAAAATTGTTGGTTAAATAATTTTTCCTCAGAAATTGCTAGTAAATTTTCACAAATAATTACAAATAAACAAAAGTAATACATTGAATTAAACAAGTTGAAATTTCGAAGAAAAAAGACTGAAATAATATTTTCTTGTAAAACAAAAACACTTTACCAGCAAAAACATTTTACAACTTTTTTTGTTTTTCAACACTAAAATGACCTCAGCTAAACAATGCCACTATTGCATGTTTTTTTTTTTTTTTCCATTTAATTTATTTATTTTTGTGTGTTATTATTTTCAATTCTGAGTAAAAAAAGCTAGCTCTTAATAACATCATCCAGAAAGTGACATCATTTCATGACATCATCATGGAGGGAAATTTTTTTGTTTTTATAAGATGGTTTGTGTTTCTCTAAATCATTCCATCCTGATGATAAAATTACTGAAAATATCTTTTTTTTTTTTTTTTTTTTTTTCAGTTTTGGTTAAAATATCAATATTTTCCTCAAGTTGACACCGTTATGTAAGCTAATTCTCTTTATTTATATCCTGTTAGGCATCCTGCTAATTTTCTTGACATTATGTAAATAATTGGGTTGTAATGAATAAACTGATGCGCCTGAGCTTGACCAGAGCACATACAGAAAATCTGCTGTATCTTTTTATAGAAACTGTATTACTTTTTTTTTGAGAGATACAGACTTGAAATACTACTGCATAACAGGAATGACCCATATATAATATATTACAATACGAGGCTGCAGAATGCTTTTATGAAACATGAAACAGCCCCTGAAAATGTCTGTCCATCTCATTCTGAGTGAGCAAAGCCCATATGCTGCTTGGATCGGGTTTCATCAGAAAGCCAGTGTGAAAGAAGCTGTTAGACATCAGGCTGATGGCAATCATTTCAGCAGAGAGTCAGGCTACTGCAGGCCAAGAGCTTAAAGTGCTTAATTTACCTGACCTCTGACCCCAGGCCTGTCATGTGACCATTGATTTTCAATAGCTGAAAGATCCATACCACCCAGCACGCAGACTGCAGCGAAACACCCCCTCCTGCTACCCAAACCCTGTTCTTACTAATTGGTGGTTTTGGTAGTTGGTGGTGAGGAGGTGGAGTATTTATTTTACCTTTAACAAGGAGGCAAAGCAAAGCCAACTCCATAATGAAGTCCAGAAATCTCCCCTCATCTAGAAATATAAACACTCCTCCTCTTCAACACACACATTTGATTGTTTGTTTGTTTGCTTGCTTATGCATTCATTCCTTCTTGAAGGCAGTTAGGCAGTAATAGGCACTATAAAGGGGGGGGGGAGGGGACGAGATATTGAGCAAAGGTCTTTAGTGTGACCTGTGTGATTTCAACTAACGAATATTTTCCTATTGACCTGAATTTAAAAGGAGCATTGCTTGACCTGGTTTACCTTTAATCAGCTAAATGACAATATATAATATAAAGATTAATGATAATGATGCAGCTTTAGCTTATGTAGTCGGTAACAGGGGAAAAAATAAAAAATAAAAAATAACACTTTTATTCAGCAAGGCAGTATTATTTAGTTTTCATTTTTTAAATATTTCTTGTTTTCATTTGAAAGTTATTTAATAATTTTGTTGTGTGCTTTTATCATGTATTAGTTTTAGTTTTTTTTAGTACTGCTGTTGTTTTTTTTTTTTAAATTTTATTAAATATATTTATGCTTTTTATTAATTTTTATTTCAGTTTTAGTTTTTTAATCAAGTTAGATGATAGATGTTGTTTTTCTATGGTTTAAGTTTTAGTATAACTATAATAACCTTGCAGCAAGGACATATTAAATTGATCAATCAGTGACAATAAAGACATTTCTAAAATTACAAAAGATTTATATTTAAAATAAATGCTGTCTTTAGAACATTCTATACATCAAAGAATAATACTGGGAAAAAATACATTTTAAAATATTTTAAAATACAAAAAAGATTTTTAAAAAATATTGTAATAGTATTTCACAATATTACTGTTTTTACTTTATTTTTGAACAAATAAAAGCAGGCTTAGTAAGCATAAGAAACATTTTTTCAAACACATTTTTTTTTTAATTCCAAACTTTTGATTGGTGTATATACACATATACACTAATTACATATACATTAATTAAGTATTTATATGTAATTAATATATTAAGTATTTCTATGTATATACAAGCTTCTATCTATCTATGTTCATAAGCACAACAGATCAAAACAGTTGAAACGACTAAATTAGTGCAACAAGGTGCCTAAAAGGATCATTAACCCCTGTCACTGTATGTTTTGGCCATTGCATGAGTGTCTGCGTGTGTGTTTTAGCGTGTGCGTGCACGTGTGTATGTGTGCCAGGCTGGTACGTGGCAGATTGCAGGAACAGGCTGACTGTTAGCGGCTAGCTCAGCAGTTGCCGAGCTCGATCTGCCATCTTCCCGTGGATTTACAGCTGACGCTGTGGTACTTCAATTAGCTCTATAGCACACAGATGTTGCTTAAATGTGCCTGCTAATGATACTGCAATAAGCGTGAGATTCATGCCATATTCACAGGCACGTAAATTTCTCAAGTGGCACAATTAAAGGGGGAATACAGGATGGGCGGCAGAGAGGTGGCAGACCCTCCAGTTGGAAAACTGCAGGTCTGATCTGTAATGGGTCACCATGCCATTCCGCTTTAATGCTTTATTTCACTCAGACTAGGTTTTGTTTTTTGCTAAAGAAAGGAAAATTGCATTTTCTGGAGGCTTTGTTGTCTGAATATCTTCTCAGTATCTTTGTTGAGTGGATATTTTTCTGCTTTTTTAATAGTTTCAATGTAAAAGAGGAAATATAACATGAGGGTGAGTAAATGATGAATTTTTCATGTTAAAATGTGTTTGTTTTTTTATTTCTTCATTTATTTTTATTAATATTTATATATTTAATCAGTTTCCCATATGTCTATCAATCTATCTATCTACACTTTAAAAAATAATTCAGAGTCTTTGTAAATATCACAAAAATAAAAACTTATATTAACTTAATAAAATCTCTGAATATCATTTAATATAACCAAAATTAATGAGTAAAAATCCACTTGTTCTACTTAAGTACGTTTAAATAAAAATATTAAGCATTTAACTAACAAATTATATTTTTCATATGTCCTTAAAGGAGTCATATGATGCGATTTCAAGTTTTCCTTTCTCTTTGGAGTGCTACAAGCTGTTTGTGCATAGATAAGATCCGTGAAGTTGCAAAGACTAAAGTCTCAAAACCAAAGAGATATTCTTTATAAAAGTTAAGACTCGACCACGCCCCCCTAAAACGGCTCATTCAAACACGCCCCCACGTCTACGTCATGGTGTGGGAAGATTTGCAAAACACCGCCCAAATGTATTTGCAAAGAAAGATGCTTCGTTATTTATACGTTTCGTTATCTAACATAACGTTATATTGTGACTTATAGGCTATCTGCACAAAATGCCCCGAATGCATGAACGTGTCTGCGCAGCTCTGAATGAACTCATTTTCTGGACGCGTTCTTCATGCAACAACGTGCAGAAACACAGCAACTAAACTCTAAAAATTCACAGCATGTTATTATAATAGTGTTCTCATTATAATGTTATGTATATGACAGTCCCAGTCATAGTTATTAATATTCTGCATTGTTTGTACTGCTCGCGCTGCACACTGAAGAGATAATCACCGTAGTACAATGAAGTGCGGCGTAACTCAACCAAATGCATCTTGTACGAGATAAATAATACACGATATATAGAAATGTTTTGAAATCACTTGTACACTACCTGATCGAAAAAAATCCAGTCTTTCACTCTCTGCCTGTGTCAATTTGAGTCTTGTTAAAGATTTAAATCCCTGCCGCCAAGATGCTCCTCTATCAGTCACGGATTATGGAAAGTGAAACTTAAATCTATAGGGGTGGTTGGATTTATTCACGCACGTTAAAATATTTATTTAAAGCTTCTATCTTTTTAGATTCTTTTTTGCAGCATTATCTTAATAGGCTGTATATTAGCTTATTGGGAGAAAACCGGTAGTTCTATGTGAAGTCAGACATTTGAGCACCCCTATATAGTCAAAATGGCATGATCATAACACCCCGTGAATATTCGACTGTGAGATTGGGAGTCGAATCAGGCTCCTCCAATTGATGCATCGAATCATCGACTATTTGGGGTCACCCCTAAAATAAGTAATGTAAGGAAAATAGGGATAAACTCAAAAAAAATCTGTCAATGACTTGCTGACGTGCACAAAACCAGCCATGTATAAATAATGTCTCTACAGATATTATATACAATAACATATGTTATTGTATATTAATATTATACTTATAATTATTATATCATATTATATTATATTATATCCGAGCTGTCTGGAACTCAGCATTAGGTTAACATTTCAATAAACGAGCGTGTACTACAATTACGAGCCATTCTATAAATTGACATTTCAGCACTTGACAAATGGATAGCGACTTCTAAGTAGCACTTAAAGCAGGGCGATTGTGTTAAGTGCATTTTTGGGAAATGCATGTGAAACAATAACGAACATTTGTAAAATGACTCGTAGAAAACCTTCTTAAGCGCTAAGATCAATCGTCATCGGGAAAACATTCCAACTTCAAACTTCCAAACTTTATAATGGCATTGGGCGGGTGGTAGTGTTCAACTGTCCAAAATAAGTCCAAATAAAGTGCATCTATCCATAATTAAAAGTGCCTCACACGGCTCCGGGGGGTGAATAAAGGCCTCCTGTAGCAAATCGATGCGTTTTTGTAAGAAAAAAAAATCCGTATTTCAGGGCTTTACAGTGCGACCATTTACCATTTAAATAATGGTATTTTTTAATATAACTCCGATTGGATTCGTCTAAATGAAGAAAGTCATATACACCTAGGATGCCTTGAGGGTGAGTAAATCATGGGCTAATTTTCATTTTTTGGTGAACTAACCCTTTAAATATGCTTTGGAGGTCTTCCAAAAACTTTTCCTGGAGCTGGAGCCACTGAAACTTTAAACAAAGGTTCAGAGACTAAAAAATTATCTGATTACATAGATTATTGTCCATGTGTTGTATAATTGTCAAAATGCATTTTGGTCGGGTGTTGTTATCTTTAATGTTAGGTTTTAATTGTACTCAGCCTCAGGCCGTTTAATTTTTGTAAGGCCAAGTAATTTTTGATGAAATTTCTTTCTTTGTAAGTCTGCACATCCACAGTTCAGTGGCTAAAATTTAAATTTATTTAACGTTGTCATTTGCAAAGTATACCAGGTTGAACTAGAGTTAAAGAGATAGTTCACCAAAAATGAAAATTCTATCATTAATTACTCACCGTCATGTCATTCCAAACCTGTAAGACCTTCATTCATCTTCGGAACACAAATTAAGATATTTTTGATGAAATCCAAGACCTCTCTGACCCTCCATAGACAGCAAGGGAACTGAAAAGTTCAAGGCCCAGAAACGCAGTAAGGACATTGATAAAATGGTCCATGTGACAAGTGTTTCAACTGTATTTGTTGAATAAAGTTATTTTAGTTTTCTTTGCGCACAAAAAGTATTCTTGTAGCTTCATAAAATGACGGTTGAACCACTGATGTCACATGGACCATTTTAATGATACCCTTGCAACATTTCTGACCCTTGATCATGTTAGGACCCTTTCTGTCTATGAAGGATCAGAAAGCTCTGGATCTGATTTCAACAAAAATATCTTAATTTGTGTTCCGAAGATGAACGTCTTAGGGGTTTGGAACGACATGAGAGTGAGGAATTAATGACATAATTCAAATTTTTGGGTGAACTAACCTTTTAATGACATGCTTTTTCATTGGTCTAATTTGGCAAGTAAAGGTTAATGTCTAAAATTTGCAAAATGTTATTTTTGATGAATTTTATATGTTTGTAAGTATCCACAGTTCAGTGGCTAAAATTTATTCAACAAGTTGTCATTTGCAAAGTATGGTTGAATTCGAGTTATGGTCAAATTTGACAAATAAATGTTTAATTAAAAATTAGTTTATCATTTTGTTATGTTTATTGTAAAGCACTAACAGAGTAAATGGTAAATGCAGTTAAAAATATATAAGTAAAAAAGTAAATATAGGACATTGTATATACAGCATATAAATTAAATCTACTTAAAAAAAATTGTGTTTCGAATTTACTATTGAATTACTATTGCATTGCATAAAGATTTTAATTATATTTACTCAATTTTATTTATGAGATTAATTAATCTAATTATTTGAATCTACTTATTTTTTGTGTGTTTTGATTTAGAATTACTGTTGGATTGCTTAAGGATTTTAATAATACTTAATTTTATTTATGAGATTAATCTAATTATTTGAATCTACTTATTTTTTTAAATTGCATTTACTTGATTCTTAAAGCATATTTCAATGATTTCACAAATCTAAAATTTACTAAATTTTTTTAGTGTAAAAATGTTTCACCAAAAAAAATTTAGTAGATCATAATAAAATATTTACAGTATATCTATCTATCTATCTATCTATCTATCTATCTATCTATCTATCTATCTATCTATCTATCTATCTATCTATCTATCTATCTATCCTGTGTGTATATATTATATATAATATATATAATATATACACATGGTAAAATGCATATACAGGTGCATCTCAATAAATTAGAATGTCGTGGAAAAGTTCATTAATTTCAGTAATTCAACTCAAATTGTGAAACTCGTGTATTAAATAAAATCAGTGCACACAGACTGAAGTAGTTTAAGTCTTTGGTTCTTTTAATTGTGATGATTTTGGCTCACATTTAACAAAAAACCACCAATTCACTATCTCAACAAATTAGAATATAGTGATATGCCAATCAGCTAATCAACTCAAAACACCTGCAAAGGTTTCCTGAGCCTTCAAAATGGTCTCTCAGTTTGGTTCACTAGGCTACACAATCATGGGGAAGACTGCTGATCTGACAGTTGTCCAGAAGACAATCATTGACACCCTTCACAAGGAGGGTAAGCCACAAACATGCATTGCCAAAGAAGCTGGCTGTTCACAGAGTGCTGTATCCAAGCATGTTAACAGAAAGTTGAGTGGAAGGAAAAAGTGTGGAAGAAAAAGATGCACAACCAACCGAGAGAACCGCAGCCTTAAGAGGATTGTCAAGCAAAATCGATTCAAGAATTTGGGTGAACTTCACAAGGAATGGACTGAGGCTGGGGTCAAGGCATCAAGAGCCACCACACACAGACGTGTCAAGGAATTTGGCTACAGTTGTCGTATTCCTCTTGTGCGTCTTACCTGGGCTAAGGAGAAGAAGAACTAGACTGTTGCCCAGTGGTCCAAAGTCCTCTTTTCAGATGAGAGCAAGTTTTGTATTTCATTTGGAAACCAAGGTCCTAGAGTCTGGAGGAAGGGTGGAGAAGCTCATAGCCCAAGTTGCTTGAAGTCCAGTGTAAAGTTTCCACAGTCTGTGATGATTTGGGGTGCAATGTCATCTGCTGGTGTTGGTCCATTGTGTTTTTTGAAAACCAGTCACTGCACCCGTTTACCAAGAAATTTTGGAGCACTTCATGCTTCCTTCTGCTGACCAGCTTTTTAAAGATGCTGATTTCATTTTCCAGCAGGATTTGGCACCTGCCCACACTGCCAAAAGCACCAAAAGTTGGTTAAATGACCATGGTGTTGGTGTGCTTGACTGACCAGCAAACTCACCAGACCTGAACCCCATAGAGAATCTATGGGGTATTGTCAAGAGGAAAATGAGAAACAAGAGACCAAAAAATGCAGATGAGCTGAAGGCCACTGTCAAAGAAACCTGGGCTTCCATACCACCTCAGCAGTGCCACAAACTGATCACCTCCATGCCACGGCGAATTGAGGGAGTAATTAAAGCAAAAGGAGCCCCTACCAAGTATTGAGTACATATACAGTAAATGAACATACTTTCCAGAAGGCCAACAATTCACAAATTTTTTTTTTTTTTTTTTTTTTTTTAATTGGTCTCATGAAGTATTCTAATTTGTTGAGATAGTGAATTGGTGGGTTTTTGTTAAATATGAGCCAATATCATCACAATTAAAAGAACCAAAGACTTAAACTACTTCAGTCTGTGTGCATTGAATTTATTTAATACACGAGTTTCACAATTTGAGTTGAATTTCTGAAATAAATGAACTTTTCCACAACATTCTAATTTATTGAGATGCACCTGTATGTGTAAAATGTATAGTATATTGGTGTAAAAATTAATAAAATATGTGATATATAAATCTAAATATAATAAAGTTAATCTATATACATTTATTTATTATTATTTTTTATAGTATAGATCATACATTTTCATGTTAGACTGAACTGTTTGTTTGTTTGTTTAATAACAGTTTTATGAATAATATTTCTGTTCTGTAAAACAATATAAACACTAAACAGCAGTACATATTTGCATTTGATGTATGCATTTTACCAAGTGTAAAACAATAGAAATTTTATAAATATATATGAAGAGTTCATTTGCAAAAACAGATAACTCCGTTTTTAACAATTTTCAAAAATCATGTTTTTTCATTGTGCATTCCAATTAATCTCAATCAAACTGCAGTTGGGTTATTTTTGATTAGGTTAAAAAATAACTAAAAACTACAGTTAACTAACACAAAAAACAAAACAAAAACAAAAACAAAAAAACATGATAACATAATAATAAAAAAACCATGATTTTTGAAAAATTTAAAAACGGAGTTATCTGTTTTTGCAAATAAACTATGTGTATATATACATACATACACATATACATATATATATATATATATATATATATATATATATATATATATATACATACATACATACATACACACACACACACACACATATATATATATATATATATATATAATGTTTATATATATACACACACACACACACATATATACACACACTTGGTAAAAATACAACCTTGTCTGAATATCTGTTGTGTGTGTGTGTGTGTGTGTGTATTTGAAGGTCAGAAGGTCATTTTTCCATCACTGTGACTTCAGGCAGATCTACTGACCCAAACACTGTAGATCCAGTATTTCTCTTCACTCCCTGTGGAGACAAGGAAAAAAAGCTCCAGCTCTCTCTTTCTCTGTCACTCCTGGATCTGGAAAAAAACAGGGATCTGTTTGATAGAAAGACAAAAGAATGAAAAAGAGAGTCAATGCCAGTTTACCAGTTTTATAAATGACAGATGTACATTTCTGACAGGCCACCCTTGAACTCAATGCATCATTTATAGTCACGCGAATAATGACAAACCTAATAATTCTTTAGACAACAATGGCAGCTGAACATAAAAGCACCTTTGCCACAAAATGCAGCTATTTATAGATTATATTTCATTAAAACTAATTCACAGTATGTGGCATGGTGTTTCTTTGATATATTAACAAAACAAACAATATATTTTATATGAAAATTCACAATGTATGCATTTTTCAGAGCTGCAGGAATTGCTAAGCTGGCTGTCACAGCAGACGGATCAATAAAAATCATCATAAAAGAACAGCAAGAAAACAGTTTCCTCTTCTCGTATGAGATAATCACTGTTCATTTATCCTGCGACGGTGTGACAGATCTGAATACTGGTTATTCATAATAGTCGGTTAACCCTGATTTTGTTTTCCCTGCAAAAACAATGTTCTCATGCAAGTCAATCAAACTGCGTCGCTTTCATGGCTAAATCATATCATAGGCAATGACAGGTATGATGTTGATACATTAACACAAAGGTGTTTGGCTGCCTTTGTTCCCATGATGCCTTTGAATTCATGGCGTGTGTCATAAATATCTTTGTGCCAATCAAAACGCGTTCGACATTGCTGTCGGGCGGCTGTCCTTGATTCTGTCAAATCATCAGGACCTCAGTGGGACTTTGGGAAGTTGGCGTCCTTGGTGATGTTTTGTAGTTTGTTTACATGTTTTAATGGATGTCGCCTCACTGACAGGAACAATTCAGAGTTCAGTGCACTCATTTGGAGCTACGAACAATGATTGCGTTGTTTTTTAATTGTTAGGAAGCCATCATGGGGACTAAGGCCTGAAGCATGCAAAAGTGCAAAAATCGTTCAAAAGTTCTGAGATTTTTTAATATTTCTGAAAGAAGCATAAAAAAAAAAACCACAAGTAAAAAAGAAACAATAAAAACAATAAAAAATATTTTTATAATCTAAAAAGAACTATTTAACAAAAACTTTTAAAAACATTTTTTTCTGTTTTAATATATTTTAAACTGTAGTTTAGTCCTGTGATGCAAAGCTAAATTTTCGGCAGCCATCACTTCAGTCTTCAGTGTACTCAGTGTGCATTTTGGCCAGATGTGACATTAAAAACATCTTCATGATGGATTTGTTTCTTAAAAACAGGCAGCTTTTCACTTCTCAAGATGTTAATTGATGGACTGGAGTCGTGTGGATTATTTGTGGATCATTCTGATGGCACACATTCACTGATCCACTGGTAAGCAAGTGATGTGATGCAAAAAAAATCAGTTCTGATGAAGAAACAAACTAATCTTGGATTGCCTGAATGTGATTTAATTTAATTTCATACATTTTTTTAAGTTAAGTTGCTATAGGATAAATAAATAAATAAATAAATAAATAAATATACTGTATATACACGCGCACACACACACATACAGTATTTTTCTCAAATATATAAACCAAGATGGTTTAATAAAATATTAAAATATTTAGTAGTAATATTGTAAAGTATTGTTTTCTGAAAACAACATCAAAATTTAGTGAGTTTATAGGGAAAAAATCTGTCAGTGGGGTAAGAAAAATAAACTTGGAAAAAGTGGAGATATTTTTTCTTGCTTTAAGAGTAAACTAACTTCATTTTAATACGTCTTTCAGAAACAAGACAACATTTTTTCATACTTGCATGAAATATTTTTATAATATTGCAATCAGAAGTACTTATATAAACACTTTCAGGATGGTACACTCACTTCCAGTGCGTCCAGAAGGGCAAACAGCTAATGCATGTATGTGTACATGTTTGATTCCTGTTTGCTTGCTAGAACACAAAAACCTAAACCCAGCCTCAGGACGACTTTAAACTTCTCTCCCCGCATGCTTTCACATTATTCATCACTACAAGCTTAGGTAAAGAGAGACAGGCCTTGATGTCATGTTTTTCACAGACAAACAAGTTGTATTGCTCCAACACAAGCTCATTCACCATCTGTCCTCCACTACAAAGTCACCCGCAGTCTCCCAGTCTCGGCAGACAGCTGAACGCGAGCCTCTTACGGTAGCATGGCAGCGCAGGGGGAAGCTCCGCAGGGTGGTATCCTGACCAGACGAGCGTCAAGCAGCGTAAACGCGAGCAGTTAGCGTGCCGCAGTCTCGCCGTGCTTGGGTGGTGATCTGGACCAGAGATTACGCGTAGTCAGCAAGATGGAGATTAGTCATAAACTGTAGTTAAACAATCCACACCTGTTTCGACGGGGAGAAATCACAACCATAACACAACTGTGTAAAGATAAAAAAGTGTGTGTGTCCAATGATGTTCCGAACATCAACAGAGCGATCGCGAGCTGTCTGGCTCAGCATGTCTCTGTGCTACACAACAGCATGATTAAAGACAGAGTTCACCCAAAAATGAACATGCTGTCATCTTTTACTCACTTTAATGTCACGCCAAACACATATTGTATGGTTTTTCCTCCCTCTTTTTCTTTTTAGTTTATCAAACAGTTTCCTAGCATGTCGGATAGAAACAACATTATAAAGCTCATTCTTTCTTCACAAGTATGAAATTGTTGTAGATGCCATATTACTTTTATGAGTTACCGTTTGAAACAAATGTTTTAATAAATGTTAGTGGCTTTTTTCATTTTATTTTATTTATTTATTTATTTTTTTGTTAATTTGGCCTAAAACCTTTATGCAACAATTATATATATATATATATATATATATATATATATATATATATATATATATATATATATATATACATACATATTTGAAAGACATCTCTTTTGCGGACCAAGGCTGCATTTATTTAATCAAAAATACAGTAAAAACTGTAATATTGTGAAATATTATTACAAATTCAAAGAACTGTTTTCTATTTGAAAATATTTTTAATGTAATTTATTCCTGTCATCAAAGCTGAATTTTCACATGATCCTTCAGAAATCGCTCTAATTTGCTGATTTGCTGCTCAAGAAACATTTTTGATTTTCAATGCTGACATTTATTTATTTATTTATTTATTTGTATAAAAGAAGAGCATTTATTTTAAAAAAGTGTGTGTGTGTGTGTGTGTGTGTGTGTGTGTGTGTAACAGCATAAGAAACATTTCCGATTTTCAATGCTGACATTTATTTATTAATTTATTTATTAATTTATTTATTTATTTAAAAGAAGATCATTTATTTAAATTGTCTTTATTTATTTTATTTTTTTTTAGCAATTTAATATGTTCTTGCTGAACAATTAAAAATTCAATAATAAAATAAATTCTGACCCCAAACTTTTGAACTGCAATCTATATTTATATTATGTTTATATAATGTTAAAAAATTACATAAATATTAAAAACAACTTATGTCATGATTTTTTCGTCGCTGCATCAACAACAAAAACATGTGTAAAAACGTTATATAAAAAATATCATTTAAAAAAAAGAGAGAGAAGAGAAGGCGGAATATTTAGTTGTTTTTATGGTTACTACTCTCACATCCACACTTGTTTTTTTAGATAAAATTAAATGGTAACCGCTGGTTGTTGTCCTAGGTGGACAGCCGCTATCGCCAGCTGTTTTTGTATGGAAAAGAACAACTAGAATGCCAACTCCGCTTGTGTTCCATGAGTGCAAGAATGTGCGCTATGAGGGTAAGTAGATGACAGAATTCAAATTTTTGTGTCAACTCACCCTTTAAATAAGTAGAAAGACCAAGTTTGACCCAAACATTTGGCTGTTTGAACCCAGACAATGGCCTAGAGGCAGTGTAGCGTAGCCTAGTGCAGTTATCTAAGTACAGCGGGAATCTGGCCAGCTTTCAGTACAGTAAGCCACTACACTGCACTCTGAGACGAGATCCGGTCTTAAAGGTTAATCTCCCCATTGTGATTCATTGTCACTTTAGCATTTATATTCGGCTAAGCATCTCAGGAATCCCTCTTTTTCAGGTCTTTAAGCCCCCGTGGTTATCTGCACTATGACTTACTATCTGAACTCGACTCAATGAATCAGAGAGAGAGGAAGAGAGTCAGAGTCTAAGCCGGTAAGTTTTCTAAATGTCCCTTCAGCCCCGGTGAGGGAGAGCCACAGATATTTATTCAGTAAGAGAGAGAGAGAGGAGGATAAGCCTCTTTCTCACAGTGCTATGGAAAAAAAAAAAAGAGAAGCACAGATCAGATGTCACTGAATTCAGGCTGGTCTGGAAACAGTCTGGACTGAATGCTAAAGATGTGATCATTACTGCATTACCACAGGTGGACCTGACTGTTGCAATTCATTTACTGCCATTATATAGAGCATTTAGAGGTATCATGAATAAGAATTTTTACTGCTCATTAAGGCTGATTTAAATATTTAAAAATATAGGAATAAAAGTAAAATTGTGAAATATTATTATAATTTAAAATTACTGTTTTCCATTTGAATAATTTTTGGTATTTGGCATCACATGATCCTTCAGAATTCATTTTAATATGCTGATTTGCTGCTCAATTTCTTATTGTCATTGTTGAAAAAAGTTGTGCTGCATAATATTTTTGTGGGAACCGTGATTTTTTGATGAATAGGAAAATTAAAAAAGAGTATTTATTTGAAGTAGAAATATTTTGTAAAAATATAAAGGTCTTTTATTAAGGTTTTTTTTTATCAATTTATGCATGCTTAGAAATAAAAGTATTAATTTTCCTCAAAAAATAATAAAAAATAAAATAATATAAAATAAAATAAACAAACAAACAAACATACAAAAAATAACTTACTGACCCCAAACTTGCATGAAATGAAAAAAAGGTCCAAAACTTACTTTATGCAAGTGAACACAATTGTTTCTATCATTGCAAGCGTAATTTTATTCTTGGCTACAGCTATATTTTGGCATAAACTTTAAATCGAGTACTCAACTGTAAATCATAAAAGCAGTGTACATCAAATATTGCAGTGCTACCGGTTACCCAGCATGCTTTGGGACTGGGTGAGTTCTGACCCAATTTGGGTTAAATTACTCAGAGAGATTTTATTTGAAACAGTTTTGGAATTAGCAAAAGCCCCAGAATTGTGTGTAAAATCACACTGTTGAGATGCTTAGACACAGAAGTGTGGCAATGTTTAACATTAATTTTTACTATGCAACAGTTGAAATCTCTGAAATCTAAAAAAGTGGGTTTTTGATATTATAGTATGTTGGTCAAGAATGCATGCTTGCAATGCATTTGCTAGGGTGTTGTACATATTTTTGGTTGCTTACAAAAAAAGTATTTGTCCTAACAGTATAAGAAACTCTTTTCAAAGCTGAATTGCAATATTTAGGCCACAAAGTGTTCAGAAATTATTTAAAAGAAGTTGTTATCTAAGCTGGAGATTTCTCACTTTTTATTTTGAGTGAATTGAACAAGTTTTGCTCACCATAACCCCATCACCTTTGAATGTAACAAGTCAACCTTTCACACCGCTGTGGTGATTTTATAAATGTTTTCATTACGGCGTATGTGAGGGGTGTGAAAAGGTGTCTTTTATTTCTTTTTTATCTATCAAAGCTTGTGTTGCTCAAGGAATCGATCGCAATGAATCACGAGCCCCAGTGATTTACAGAACGATTGCTCAATTGATTAACCTAATGAATCATATCATCCATCCAATTATCCACGAGACCCACTCAACTATAGACCACTGAAGATCAATCAGCTGCAGCTATGAAGGACAAGAGTGTTTAAAGGTGTGCAGATCTCTGGTTAACAAGACCAGAACTGGCAAACTATTGTTTCATATGCAAAGATTCAGTACAAGACTTGGAGAATTGTAAATATTCCATGCTGTTCAGGCTCTTTCCATTCACAAATATCAAGATTATACAAATTAATTCAAGGCACCATATTATGCATTTTTGTAACATTTAATAGTTTCCCTACTGAAGTCCATAATAATAATATATTTTGTTAAAAAAATAAAATAAAAAAATAAATAAATAAAAATATTCTGACACATGTAGTCCACATATAATATTAATTAGCTGTATTAATACTGTTTTAATTGTATTTTTTCTCAAATGTTTTTTTTTATATTCTGATCTTAATTCCATCTATAACATTAATTAGTTGTATTAGTAGTACTAATTTTTTCATTCTATTTCTTCTATTTTTCTAACATGTTTTGTTAAAAAAATATTCTGACACATGAAGTCCACCTACAGTATAATATTAATTAGTTGTATTTTTAAGTTACATACACTGTCCTGTGAAGTCTATCATATTAATTAGTTGTATTAGTACAAAATTTTAAATTGAATTTTTATTTTACTTTTCTAAAATGTTTTTTTTTTTAATTGTGTTGTGACCTGTGAGGTCTATCTAATATTAATTAATACTGTTAGTAAATTTTAAATCAGTATTATTATTATCAGTATTATTTGAAAAGCATAAAAAGAGTTCATGTAAATGTGAATTTTGATGTATTAAAGGTGCTTTGTAATTAGTTTTACACATGGTTTTACACGAACATGACGTTTTCCTTTAAAGCAGCAGTTTTGCCTCTCTATCATCATCTGTGTTTGAAACATAAAATTGCAAGTTACTTGCAGTTTTATTTATTTTATTTTTTTTACGTGCTCTCCTCTTAGCAGATTTTTTTTTCTCTCTCTCTCTCTTAGCAGATTAATCTGCGTTCCCCAAAACAGAACGGATCTGTTACTGTACATCCACATGTCCTACTAGGCATATATCAGTAAAAATGTCATCTAAACAACTAAGTAACATGTCTGCCACTTTTGTTCTGACCAAATAAATACATAAATGTTCTAAAATAAATTTAATTACTGGCATTTAACTCCTGACGATTGCTCAGTCAGATCAGATCACCCGGAATACAGAGCAGACGCGCACTCTCTCTATCTCATAGCAGAAAATAAACTCACTCAGCATAGCAAAAGGAGACAAAAACAACAAAAGAAGCACGATACCTATCTGAATCAAGCAAACAAGTGCTCTAATGATAGCTAGCTACCCAGTGAGCCACTGAGATGCCTTACCTGTACATTAGTTGAAGAGTCATCTCCGCGACAGTCTTCAGTCCCTTCAGATCTCGGAGTTGTCGCACCTCTTAAAAGCCATGTCGATATTTACTCTCGTTTTAGTGCAAGCCTCTGTCGCTTTCTCTTTTTTGTGAGGTTTCTTAGTTTTGACGACAGCTTCCCCAGATGATTGCCTTTTGAATTCACTGATTAAATAAACCATTAGTTTTTTTTACAATCATTTTTGCACTAATAACAGAACCTTCATGTCATTTTTCAAAACTCTAGACACATAATTCACAACAGATGACCAAAATGCACGTTTTTCAGAACACTACTACAATACATACATGAACCAAAGATCTTATGTTCATTGAACTAAAATCACCGGTTTAAAATGACACAACTTAACATCAAAGTATTACTATTTCAAAATACAACTCATGCATTACATCTGAATTGAGTGTTTATTCATTTCATTACAATCATCTAATTATCAATTGATACAACTGCTCAAAATGCTACATAACTGTTGGATTACTCTTGAAGCATAGTTTTTTTATGGAAAATGATGAACAGTATTAAATGTTTAGATTCTGAAAGTGAAGCAACTGAGGACTGAGTATGTTCAGGTATGATCAGATTCAAGATGTCTGTTGTTGGGAGAAAAAAATAAAAATAAAAAAATCCCCAAAACAATACAGTAAGTCTTATTAGAGGGTGATACAGCTGGAAGCTGATGAAAACCATTCATATTTTTGGATGAGGCAGGCTTTAACCTGGCCATGACATGGAGAAGAGGTTGAGAGCCCAGCGGTTGAGAGGGGCCCAGAACAATGTTCGCTGGGGGGCCTGACCACCCCCCCACTGAATGTGATTTTGAGGGGACCCCATAGCAAAATCAGTGCAATGGGCCCAGAATTCCTAGCGACGGCACTGAGAGCAATCATGGTTTCAGGCCCATCCACAGTAGTTTATCACTTTGTATTCACCCCCATACTCCTCTTTCTTTACTGTCACCTGACTGAAGAGTTTTTCTCCACATGGAGGTGGAAGGTTCACAATAGACACCCTCACAAACAATTCTCTCTTCTCCAGGCCACAGATGATACGTGCAGTGACATCACAGGGGGAGACCAATGTCAGGCCTGTATTTGCCATGGCAGAAGATTTTTTTCCAAGATGTTTAGCTAATGAAAACATCCGTTAGGATGAGAACCTGTGGTCAAATCCACAAGACAGGGTTGATAGAAACATAGAAGAGCAGTGAGGAACACTCCAGTTCACATTAGGCCTACTGTAGTTTTCTTATCTTTTTTTTCTAATCTATTTTTTCTTATCTAAAGTTTCTCTTTTTTTAACCTGATTATTTCATCAATAATTTTCAAATTGTGTTTAATGATTCCAGTGTCTGTACTTTTCTCTCTAGTCTATTACAATGAGGAATGTGTAGAACCACAATTAAAGCTGCATCATGTGTTTTGAAAAACTATATTTAATGCTTGTACTAAAAACTACACAGTCAAACTATGGGTATCTTGTGTGTGGGGTGATCTAAAGTAGGGTAGAGTGGGGGAAAATGCCCCCCTACTATTTTTCCCAAAAATAACCACAAGATAAAATCAAGATAAATTTTTATTGTAACTATGGACTACGTTGGCAAGAGTGATGCAGAAGTTTTCACCATGAAGCTTACACTGGTGATGTACTGGTGAGAAAACGGATTTCACAGTAAATTATCTAATTTTCAACAGTAAAAAAAAAAAAAAAAAAAAGTGTTTTAAAGCTTGTTGTTTTATAAAACATCACAGTTATATATAATATGAGAACAGTAGGGCCTGTAGATAGTGAGTACGTGTTATTTAAGAAAAATATAATTATATTCTCAGAATGACATAATTTTTGTCTCAAACATAGTCAGTGGGGTAAAACAATACCCAATGGTAAACGCCCCCAGGGGGCAGTGGGATATTACTGTAGATATTCTGTTCTGAACATCAAATCCTTTGTTTTTCCATCAGATGTATTCTAACTAGTTGGTTGAATAAAAATATTTGGATTTTATATTTAAAAATTACCTCAAGTTAGCATCAGGTAGCTAATTAGCTAGCCAGTTAGCATCAGCTAACAAAATGTTTCAAATAGGCTATTATAATTTTGCAATTCATAATTATTGATTATATTATTTGAAATTTTAAGCTAAAACTGCCTGTAAACTGATTTTGCTGTAAACGTTTAAAGCAAATTGCTTTGTCAGACTGGGGGGTATTTTACCCCAACCCATGGGGGTGTTTTGCCCCATAGGTGGGCTAAAAACGCCCCCTTTGGTACAAATTAAATTTTTATTAAAAACTAATAACTTGAAAACTCCGGACATTTTTCATACTTGGTTTATAATTTATGCCATTGTCACTAAAACTATGATAACTTTTTCGGACACATTTAACTTTTGTTTCACCGGAAAAAAATGACAATCCTTAATAATAAATAAAGATATTTCATAATGAATGAGATTTTTTGAACCAATGCTTCTGCAAATGCAAGGTTTCTTTAAAGATATGAACACAATATGCAAAGTTTTGAACACTGGACAGCCTGTGTTACAAATAACGACTGCTTTGTCTTTTGTGTCGAGAGTTTTGAAAAATGACATCAAGGTTCTGAAATTGGTGACAAAATGATTGTAAAAAAAACTGTAATACTGCAAAATATGCTCGACAAACATGTCTTCTAATATCTTCAATTGTTGTGTATACCCAGCTGCAGCAGACACATTTGTGACGAATTTACTTGGACTCATTGTGCGAGCTGTCTCTTTAATACCGCGTGGTTTATGTACATGGTGCTGCTGATTGGGCTGACATTTTTGACACACCCACCAAACAAGAATCTCAAGCCCCGTTGCACACCGTTTCCAGGAAAAATGACGTTCAACCCGGAAACCGTAGCAGAACGTTGTGCACTGGTGTGAGCTTGAACTATGCCCCAGGACTTCTTTCTGTTTACGGACGTGACGTAACCACGCAAAGAGGAATGACGGCAAATTAACAAAGGACGTACATTTCCCGCGAAATCGGACCCGACAGCTCAAATTTTACATAATTATTTTAAGCTTACAGCTACAAATTGAGTTAAAGTATGAATACAATTTTGATGTCTGATGTATTATGTACTTGCTTAATAACCGATTTTGTTCATTTAAAAAAAAATAAATAAAATAAAAATGAGCTGATTACCGTGCATTATTCTCCACATATAGCGCAATCTGAACCCTAAATACGATTTGTCAAAAAAAAAAAAAAAAGACGGTATTGTCCACTTTCAAGGCATCGCAAATTCACGTTTTACTGCAGAAACGACAAGCACCCTCGTTTTTGAGCAGAAACTGATAAATCCGTTTTAGGAATCAGCGCACTGTATTCAGGTCAGGTGACAAGGCTACTTTCACTTTGAAAAGACGTGCTAGCTGAGAGGAGTTTCGTCAAAACTGACTAAAAGTGATCGAGGATGGATAGTTCCGACGAACTTGATTAACTTGTGATATCTTCTTCAGGGCGTAAAAGGAAAATAAAAGCTGAACCGTTTTCACGGAACCTTGCAAAAGCAACTCGTTACAATGGTGATGGAAAAGCTCCGTGTATTGAGTGTAATAAAACCAACGTTTGTCAGACTCCTACATAATCTGAGGAGATTACAGAGATTAAACGAGTGTTTAAAAAAAAAAAAAATTAAAAAAAACACAACACTGTTGGAGTTATCTGCTTTTGCTACACTGAAAAAAAATGACTCATTGAATTTACTAAAAAAAATTAAGGTAAGTGGTTGCAATCAATTTATTTTAGCTACATTTAAATAAACAAATTTAGTTGTCTAACTTTCAACTAAATTTGTTTATTTAAATGTAGCTAAAATAAATTGATTGCAACCACTTACCTTAATTTTTTTAGTAAATTCAATGAGTCATTTTTTTCAGTGTATAAAACAAACTTTTAATATGTAATAAAAACATACATTCAAGGAACTTGAATTTTGTAAATTACCTGTATTTGTTTAAATTATTATTACTGAATCAAAACAACCCAACTGTAGTTTGATTGATGTTACTTGGAATGCACAATAAAAACGTGATTTCTGAAAAATTATCGGTTAATTAAGAGTTATCGGTTTTTGCAAATGAACTCTTCATATACAGTGGGTACGGAAAGTATTCAGACCCCTTAAACTTTTCACTCTTTGTTATATTGCAGCCATTTGCTAAAATCATTTAAGTTCATTTGTTTCCTCATTAATGTACACAGCACCCCATATTGACAGAAAAAACATAGAATTGTTGACATTTTTGCAGATTTATTAAAAAAGAAAAACTGAAATATCACATGGTCCTAAGTATTCAGACCCTTTGCTCAGTATTTAGTAGAAGCACCCTTTAGATCTAATACAGCCATGAGTCTTTTTGGGAAAGATGCAACAAGTTTTTCACACCTGGATTTGGGGATCCTCTGCCATTCCTCCTTGCAGATCCTTTCCAGTTCTGTCAGGTTGGATGGTAAACGTTGGTGGACAGCCATTTTTAGGTCTCTCCAGAGATGCTCAATTGGGTTTAAGTCAGGGCTCTGGCTGGGCCATTCAAGATCAGTCACGGATTTGTTGTGAAGTCACTCCTTCGTTATTTTAGCTGTGTGCTTAGGGTCATTGTCTTGTTGGAAGGTAAACCTTCGGCCCAGTCTGAGGTCCTGAGCACTCTGGAGAAGGTTTTCGTCCAGGATATCCCTGTACTTGGCCGCATTCATCTTTCCCTCGATTGCAACCAGTCGTCCTGTCCCTGCAGCTGAAAAACACCCCCACAGCATGATGCTGCCACCACCATGCTTCACTGTTGGGACTGTATTGGACAGGTGATGAGCAGTGCCTGGTTTTCTCCACACGTACCGCTTAGAATTAAGGCCAAAAAGTTCTGTCTTGGTCTCATCAGACCAGAGAATCTTATTTCTCACCATCTTGGAGTCGTTCATGCGGGCTTTCATGTGTCTTGCACTGAGGAGAGGCTTCCGTCGGGCCACTCTGCCATAAAGCCCCGACTGGTGGAGGGCTGCAGTGATGGTTGACTTTCTACAACTTTCTCCCATCTCCCGACTGCATCTCTGGAGCTCAGCCACAGTGATCTTTGGGTTCTTCTTTACCTCTCTCACCAAGTCTCTTCTCCCCCGATAGCTCAGTTTGGCCGGACGGCCAGCTCTAGGAAGGGTTCTGGTCATCCCAAAAGTCTTCCATTTAAGGATTATGGAGGCCACTGTGCTCTTAGGAACCTTAAGTGCAGCAGAAATTTTTTTGTAACCTTGGCCAGATCTGTGCCTTGCCACAATTCTGTCTCTGAGCTCTTCAGGCAGTTCCTTTGACCTCATGATTCTCATTTGCTCTGACATGCACTGTGAGCTGTAAGGTCTTATATAGACAGGTGTGTGGCTTTCCTAATCAAGTCCAATCAGTATAATCAAACACAGCTGGACTCAAATGAAGGTGTAGAACCATCTCAAGGATGATCAGAAGAAATGGACAGCACCTGAGTTAAATATATGAGTGTCACAGCAAAGGGTCTGAATACTTAGGACCATGTGATATTTCAGTTTTTCTTTTTTAATAAATCTGCAAAAATGTCAACAATTCTGTGTTTTTCTGTCAATATGGGGTGCTGTGTGTACATTAATGAGGGAAAAAAAACGAACTTAAATGATTTTAGCAAATGGCTGCAATATAACAAAGAGTGAAAAATTTAAGGGGGTCTGAATACTTTCCATACCCACTGTATATACTGCATCTTTAATTTAATGATGTTTCACATGGCAAGTCATGCACAAGCACAAAGCTTTTCATTAAATGGGGACTGTTTATGCATAGACAATCTGCCAATTTCACATCTGCTTATGTTCTTTAAGGTCTTAGTCGTTTACTGTGCTCATTATGAGTGATTTCGAGATCTTAGTGAGGTCAGTCTGGAGCTGTGATAGTTGTTGTGTGATGTTATGAGAGAGTTGTGTTTACAGTAGACCGAAGGAACAGCTGGTGTCGGGTGTCCGGGTGAGAGTTGCCTCCGATGGGCATGAAGATCACCATGGGTACCGACAGTTGGGCCTGCAAAAACAAAGATTATGCCATGGAGCCGGAATGTGAGGGCGGCGATATCACTGTCTGAAAGAAAAGAGGGAAGAAGAAAGGAAGAGATGAGATGAAGGTCTGTTGTGTTGCTGCAGTTGGCTGTGTGTCATGGTGTTACTCATAAGACATTAGCAGCAGACAGAGTTGAGAGGACAGGAATTTACAAGCTGACTGGGGTTCGCTAACAGGGAATCAGTCCATGACACACGATTACAAGAGGTCAAGGGCTTTTCATCTTGAAGTTGCCTAGCATGGCTGCAGTTTTCAAACACTTATGTCCAGACTTTTGGTTTAAATTCTGTGAAATATTTATGAAAAAAAAATAATAATAACTACATACCTGAAGGAGTAGTTCAGCAAACCTATGATTTTCTTTAATGGAAAACAAAGATATTAGATAAGGTCTGGGCCATTCTTTTCCATGAAATGAAAGCAAAAAGAGGAAAGAAAATGCATAATAAATATACGTTAATCATTGACAAGCCTGATGCAAGGAATCCTGAAGTGTCATACATGAGCGTGTGTAAAATGCAAATGAGATTAAAAGTTGTATAAAAGCGGAATAATAGGAATAATTTATTCCTTTTCCAATTTTGACAGGCAGCAAAAATCCATCCATTTATATATTCACTTATTCGATTCAAATCTGTTTAATTTGAGTAGTCTGAAGAGAACAAAACATCTGATTTTCACAAGCTGATACAAACCACCTTTGTAGGTGGTTTAATATCCCATTAAAACATTATAATGTTATTAATTGTTCTCAATCTAAATCTGAAAATGATCGCTTTTTTTAACTAGAAAAGCACTAATTTAACTTCTTTATGTGTGGTTTTACCATCATAGCTGTGTTTTAGTCCCCTTGAAATTACACAAAAGATAATTAATTAAAAAATTATGATGACAATCATACATTTATCAAATTAATCAGTTGCATGTGTTTTTTTTTCTTTTATAATTTGTCTTTTTCCACTGCTGGTGTTTATTTTATTTTAAACCGAACTTGTTGTAGTGCATTATTATTATAGAATTATAGAATATGGTACAAAAAAAAAAAAACACACACCTTTAAGCACATTGTTTTAGACATTTTATTGTTTAAAAAGGAAAACTTCATATCGTCATGGGTCAGTATCGTCATGCTTTGATCAAAATCGCTGTGACTGCAAAACTAATTGTCCTAATAATAATAATGACAACAGATGCTTGCTGCCTGCCTGGCTTGCCTAGCTTTGATTGCGTGACCTCGTGCCCTTTGCCTTTATTTGAGAGCACACGGGCCGCAGTAAATGAATGAGTGGCCGTCTCCACCAGACTGAGGTTATGAAGGATTATTGACTCAGGTTTTATAAATATTTAATGCTCACATTAAAAACTATGGCAGAGGATGGCCATTAGGCCGTCGTAATAAAGAGGCTTTCTGTGTGATTGAGTGAGGTGAGGGCCGAGCAGGGGCCGATCAGGGGCCACTCTTTGATGAAGACGCAACAGAACACGGGTGGAAGGTTCTGTCCTTGCATTTATTTAATACTGGAAAAACACGCAGCAGGACTGGACAGTAAGGCAGCGTCGCACTTCGGCTCGGCAGCTGCCCGCCGTAATTGCTTCAGCGGACCCGACTTCATGTCTTTATGGCTGGTGATAGAGCTCAGAATAATTATTTTTAACTTCATAAAGCTTATAGTTGCATCGTTCCACGCTGTAGTCGAAGCAAAACATCGGACATTAGCGAATTCCCATAACGCACGCTGTAAGATCTGCATTTGCGGTACTTTCAGTGGCGCTGGAGGACGATAAATGCTCTTTCATACATTTGTAATGTAACTGTGGTCATTTTTTGTTGTTTTATTTGGTTATACAAGATTGATATACTAGCGAAGAAACAGATGCTCATGTACAGCGTAGCAGCAGCCGTCTCCAACAGCGGACGTTTGCCCGAATGGCAGGCGACCAAAAATCGATCCCTAATCTGATTGGGGGATGTTTTATTACCTCTGATAGAATTTAGATTTTCTCTGAAGCAATTTCTTCGGCGGATAAAAGAAGCTATTTAAGGGTAGAACAGGCGATTTCATTCTCCGGGCCCGTATAAAGACTATTGTCCAGTTTGTTCATTGTGCTAATTGTTGGAGACACCCGATAGGCCCCGTGCAGTGTCCTCGGCAGGTAGACGCTCGAGTTATCTGGCTACAGATCACCCGGTCCAGGCAAATAGGCACAACAGATCACATTCAAATGCTGTTCTGTGGCATATTGACACTGCGGCTATCAGCCGGGCCTGTTATCTGACTGAAGCCCTGATCTATGCCAGCGGGCGGCCGCATAATAACCTGCGAATCAGTTATGCAGAGACTCTGCCTCCCCTTAATTGTCCACATTGTGAGTAAGAAAACACGCGGTGAGCGCCGTTGTCTTGATGAGAAATTGACATTTTCTGACCTGCTATCCGGAGGCACTCAGAAAGACAGATAAGATACGTGGTTGTTTTAAAGCAGGGAGGTTATTCTTCTAGGACTGTGCAGATGAGTATGGATTGAAGACCATGACTATGAACTATGAAAGGTTTCGCCACCTCTTTTAGACAAGTAATAACCTTGGCCATTGAATGCATCGACTGATTGTTCACAGTTAGTTAGAAAGTCGCCAGGTACCCTGTGACGGTTTTCAGCACACTAAATTATGGTGGCGACACGTTAACTTGTGCTGTGCAAAACTTTTGAAATTTTGAAGTGATTTTACCATGGTTTTGCAGCATTTTTAACTAAAAAAAGCAAAGATTGTTAAGACAAACTTTGAATGTTGGTTTGAAAAGCTGCATTTATTTGATCAAAAGTACAGTAATAATGTGAAATATTATTACAGTTCAAAACAACAGTTTTCTATTTGAATATCTTTTGACATAATTTATTCTTGTGATGCAAAGCTGAATTTTCAGCATCATTAATCCAGTCTTTAGTATCACATGATCCTTCAGAAATCATGCTGATTTGCTGCATTTAATATTATTATCGATGTTCATATGGTTTTGCCACTTAATATTGTTGTGTTTATAATATTATGAACTGTCACTTTTGATCAATTAAATCTGTCCTTGCTGAATAAAAGTATTAATTTCTTAAGAGCTGTTCTTAGGCACATAGCAAGGTGACAAGAAAAACATGATAAAAGATGCCAGTATTCAGTAAATTATTGCATTTATGAATATTAGCCAAGTTGTAGGCTGTGTAATGTTCCCAGGCAATTAAAATGATAAAAGATCTGAACTTGGCACATGAAATCAAAACTTACCCTATTTACTTTCTAAATACATGTTCCTTATTGTGAATGATTCATCAAAACACATTATTTGAAATAAAACGAATTTGTCTTTTTTTTAATGTAATGACTTGATGAGCCTCTGAAAAACTTTTAAAACCATCTGACCACTTTTCACATTTCCTGACGGGTGAAATCAAGTTGACCCTTATTGCTTGTTGAATATCCCTATTCATCACTTGCAAACATGTCAGATTATTTAAGTCAATGGACATGAGCATGTTGACTTTTTATAGGGAATTGAACCGATATCATCTATTTTGCCAATTTGGTGACAAAGTGCACAAACGCTTCCAAAACAGGTTGAAAAGGCCCATTTGACTGTTAAATCCAGCATGTTTAAAAGGAGCCACGAATCCCAGCGCTAGCTGGTGTAGGTATCAGATCTGACTGGGCTCCTTAAGCCTGTAATTGCTCAACTTACATTTCAAACACTGGGCTCAACGAGGCATCCAGTTGAATCAGTTATGGAGCAGCTTCCTGATGAGACAGAGACAGTGAAGCTCAATTCTACAGTCAGCTCACTAATGACCTTCAACAAGGTTAGCACCGGCACTGTCCTCTGCGTTCACCCTCCGCGAGCGCTACGTCTAATGATGCATGCATGACTGACAAACCCCATGTGGTTCTGCAGGTTGTAATTCACATCATGTGTTGATGAAGAGGTGCACCTACTCCACTAATGATGTCTTGTTAAATGTTGATGGAACCGAGACTTTTTCCATTTTGCAGTTGTCACAAGTCGGCCGTCTGAATGAATCGCAGAGAAATATCTCCCGGCTTCCTATCGAGTGAAGCCAAAACAGCGTGCGTGGAGTGTCCGGCGTGAAATGGCAGTTGTTCTTCAGGGATCAATGCGTTGACCAGGAGGGCCTCCCTCCCCTGGAGACTGTCATTTCTTCTAGGAATTCACAGAAGTGGAAGATGAAAGCCTTGTGTCATCGGCTCACCCAAAAACACCCGGCCGTAAGAGTCTCAGCCAATGCCACATCAAGGCCAAGGCCAGAGAGAGAGAGGAGGCTGCCGTCTTAGCCGGCTCTGCTTTATAACTGCGGCAATTTATACCGATCAGATGTGACAGCGCTCCAGGTTGACTTTTTTTCTTGTTAATTGTTGGCGTGTTTCGTCTCTGTCCTTGTCCTGACATTTATAATCAGCTAAATCAAGAAATCAAATGTTTGTGTCATTTTTCCCCTAGTTAAAGTATTGCATTTAAGCAATAAGGTACGAGAGGCTGCACTTATGTCTGTCGTTAGTTACAAAATTTGCGTTTTTAATATTTTTAATGTTGCTTTACCAAGCAGTTTCACAAAGTACCATCTTTCTGCTAGAAAACCATCCATGATAAGCAAACTAAGGTCAGTAGTTGGCCTGTATGAGTGTTGAGCAGTGATATATGAACTATATTTTATCAAAAAAATGTGAAAAATGGTCAGATGACTTGAAAAGAGGGATTTGTGAAGTCAGCCTAAAAGTCACTATATTTTAAACAAAGATTATGAAGGCAAACTTTGTTTTATATTAAATTTTGGCATGAAGAAATCCATATTGACTAATCAGCATTTAGGAAAAAACTTTATAAACAAAGAATACTTTATAAATAAAGTATTAAAAACTTTAATACTTTATACTATATAATTATTTATTTATGTTTTTTACAACATATTTAAGTTTATATTCATCTTTTACAGAACTGCAAGTAGGTGGATCTTAGAATGATTTTAGTTTTATTTTGTAGATTGAATTATTTAAAGAATTTACATTTGTAGATTTTGTGGATTTTTTGTAATTAAATTTTGCCTGTTTGTATGTCCCCTTTTTTAGAGCCAGAAAAGACCAAAATAAGATCGCAGGGAGAAACTGGTCACAGACAAGAAATACTTTAATTAAATATTATGTAAAATGAACAACTTTGTACAATAAAATGTATAAATGTGGCCATAAAACAAATCAAATAAAACCATACATGAGCCAGAAAAAAAAGACATTTGTTCTTACAGAGCTCGTGTTTAGTGAAATCTTCCAAGTATGGGTACTTAATTAGACTAATAGACAAAACCACATTGCAGAAATGATGAAATCCACAAATGCACTTCATGTAACCTTGAGTTTTTCTTACTTTCAGGGTGACCTCACTGGCTCCTCCACTTGGCCGAGCTTTGTTGAGCCATCACAAAGCAAATACATTGTACATTCATCATTTCTTTCCTTCTACAGCTGCCTTTGCTTCCTGCAGCTAAAGGAAACTTTTGTGCCGATTGCCAAGAGGAAACATCCGCTTTTGGTTTGAAACAGATAGAGTAGCACACTGCTGAACATTACAACATTTATAAAGCCCGAAGTGCAAAGAAAAAGAGCTCAAAATAAAAGCCTCAGATAGAAGAAAAAAAAAAAAAAAAAAAAAAAAATTACTGCATCTCATTTGCAGATTTTGGCACAACTCTGGAAATCAATATCATTGAGACAGAAAAGTGTAAGAAGGTGATATGATTCGGCTATGCTACGGTGTCATGAGTTACTTACAAAATGACATTTACAATATAGAACATCATCTTTGTTGTCCATATATGATACAAAAACTAACTTTTCATTTGTTTTCATTCCCTTTGAATGCTGTTTTACTTGAGAGAATAGGGTTAAATTATTGTTAAAAAAGACAAACTGACAAACTGACAAAATAGTCCAAAAAGATGAGGGGTCACAATAATTATTTTTTATTTTAGTAAAAAATGTTTGTGCTTTTTACACCATTGATCTGAATGGAATAATGAGATTCACTGTGGTGTACGTTTGTCATTAAAACAGCAGAAAGGTTCCTCTCAGGAGATTCACTGGAAAGCCTTTGACAGAGTTTTTTTCTGACATATTTTAATAAACATTAGTAACTGATGTATATTTCCATTGCAGATTTTTTTTTTTTCTTTCCTTTTTTTCCTTCTTGATCCCTGTAAACACGGTTCAGTTATGTGGCAAAGTCATGGTGGTAGGTAAAAATGACTTTTTACATTCTACAAAAACAAAATTTACAACCACAATTGGATTCCCCCCCGGGCTTGACATGCACTTTATCTACTAATATTATTACAGCCAGATGACACAAACAATTTATTTGACTATACAGCAAACAGTTTTCTTTCAAAAAAGTACTTTTTTAGATAACTTAAAAATTAATATAAAAATAAACAATGGATTTGACTGCTCCTCGAAATAGCAAATAAACAAACAAACGAACGAAAATGGACGGAAGGTCTGATGGCATAAAAAAAAGTCTGAATTACAAATGAAATGCACAGACGATACAATCTATCGGTACAAAACATCGAATGTAGGCGATGATTCTTGGCTAAACCTTCATCGTAATTTCGACCGTGGAAAACAATACACGTGAGATCAAAGAAAACGATGGAAAGCAATATACAAAATTTCAAAGATAAATACAATATTTATAATCGATATGTTACAAAAAATTCCCTTAGTGACCGCAAGTGTTTGTGTGAAAGTGTTGCAATGTATAAGACAATTTTACTCCTAACTGTAGGAATAAAACTCTGTACTAAATATTTAAGTGAATCTGGAAAATTCAAGACAAGTGTATAAATATTTAGCTACAACTTTGGCAAAATCACAAAAGTCTACAATTGTATAACCACATACAAAACACATTAGGGAATAAGGAGCTAGAGGTATAAGGACAACTTTCTGGTACAAGAAACAGACTTCACAGTAGCCTAAGAATGCAATAGTATACAGTGCTAGCAAAAAGTTGAAAAACATTGCAGATCACACTCGCTTTACAGGAAGCTTTAGCAGTGGAAATATTTTCTTTTTTTTCTTTTTTGTCTTTTTTAACCAACAGACAGTAGCGCTTCGTCTCTGTTAGTGTGCTTGTTGAAGGCAAGAGAAGAATTTTTGCAATATCAAAGTTACAACTTCTACCTACAATAAGTTACAAAGTTCATTTCCGCCGAACGAACTGAACGATAAGCTCTCCTCTGCCGGTTCCTCGCACCGTTCCTTCTTCCTTGCCTTTCTTTTTGATTTATAAATCATATATCTTATATTATTTCCAGTTTATTGGCTCTGTATATATTGGCCCCCTTTTTATTACCACAATCAAAATTAAAAAAAAAAAGCAAAACGATAAACAAAAAAAAAAAAAATAATAAAAAAGGAAAATGAATTCACATTATGAAGATGTGCAGCGGCAGCACATAGGTGAAAGAGAAACATTCTTACACATTTTTTTTTTTTATCAGTGTTTTCATCAAATGGCATATCCACAATGTTTCTTCTCACACATAGCAAGAACTAGACATAGCCAAGATTAAACCAGAAATGTTTATACAAAATATGTACGTTTTGTTCTTTTTTTTTTTCCCCCCTTCGAGATCGTGAAAATATGACAACAGGTTCAGTCAATAAAATTAAATTGTTCATGACGAAGTCGCTTGCATTTCAATTTCGAATAAACTCTTTGAAACAAAGTGTCTTTTTCCTCTGAATAACAGAATTAGCTGCTGATTAACTTCATGATGAATGACGACTTCGAGGAGGATCCTCCGTATAACGTACTACGCTTTGTCCCGGTGAGGAGACAGCTGCTTTACAAGGGAAGGGAGTGCAATTTACATGGGTGGGACCACCAGTCCGGACATAGCTGCAAGAGAAAGAGAAACAATTTTAGCACGGGAGGTCCCGAGACACTGCGCAGAAGACAAAAAAGAACACAGCAGTAAGTATGTCACTCGCATTTCACAAAATACTCGACTCGAAAGGCGCTGGGGATGTTTGTAAAATGGAGGCTGTTGCTGTCGGGGGCCGACGGGGGAGGGTTGGGAGTGATTGAGTGAAATGTGCTTCACCGACAAGACGTGCTGGAAGGACTTCACTTTTTGAAAGAGGAGCTTTCTGACATTTTGAGGAGAAAGCATCCTGGCTCCCACATGTGTGATATTTCTCTTAGCGTTTTGTTAATGGCAAACAGTGGGCCAGACTCCCAGGAGAGGGTCCCTGCTGACAGCTGAGAAACAACACGGTCACTTCTGCTAACGTCACGTAGACCCGCGGTCTCCCCTCCTCAGTCAGCAACCAGACACCCCTCGGCTTTGCCCAAATTGAAATCTTCGCCTCACTCCCTCCTGCCATTACCGGAGCCGAGTGGATGTTGGAAAACCATTTGCATTCTTCTGTCAGCCCGTATTTCTCCCCCCCTACCCCCCGTCTCTCCTTATCGTGACATCTAAAGAAGGCCGGACTAGGACGTCGCACGCCCACCTCTCGGCCTGCCTGAACGTGAACGTGGAGATAGATGCACTCGCTCATTTCCGCAATTAGGTGTCTAGTGAAGTGCCAGGGGAGGGCAAACGGGAAGAAAGCTCTTTTGCCGCTTTCAACTTATTTGTAGAGTCATGCTTGGAGTGCTTTTAAGTTTGCCAAGGCATCTGATGTTGTGGCATTCCTCATTAATTTCTGCAAACCACATATTAATAAGTAGATGCATGTAGCGGCATGAACTTTAATTTCTCAGTTCATTAGGTCTAACATTATTAATCTCGCTTGCACACGCTATGGCTAAAACATGTTTTCAAAGCAAACAACTGGGCCTTGACGGAGAGCAAATACGAGCGCACTAAACAGCCAGAGTAAGTATTTAATTTGCCGAATGATGCCGCCCTGCCGAGAATACGGTGAGCTCCTTCCTTCTCGCTCTTTCTTCTTATAATCACATTCAACCTAGGTTATAATCACTTCTTCTGCTGTTAAGTTCCTCTCCGGCAATGTTATTCGATGCCGGATGAGCGAGCACGGTGAGGCGTTAACATTTCTGCCCTTTCGGATCCGTCGTTTGCGCTACTATTATAGGAAACATGAATTTTTAACTCGAGGACGAGGGGGCCGTGTACCACCAATGTAAAGAGATGTACGTCAAGCTCAGTTTGAATTCAAAAGAGCCAGTGAATTATGGAGCGGCAGCGTCGATTTTATTTGCGCAAGATGTTTCAGAATTACAGCGATCCCAGCCACTTGAGTACGAAACCTCACGAGACACTTAACTTTGCTCAATCATTAATGAAAGATAAATAAATCAATAAACACACCCACACATGCACATGCATTCTACATGCCCACATGCATAATGCGTTCTTGCACTTATCCGACCACTCATCCGTCCATCCATCCGCCCATCCACGCGCAAATGCATAATTGATGCGGGCGGGAGGCCGTGTTCGTTAAGCAGCAGGGATGGCGGATGGGTGGCGTCTGGGTACCAGAGTGCAATAATGCGACCCAACAGGTGAGGCAACTGCGGGGCATTCTAAAAGCAGGGAGTCGGCTCTCACCTTGAAGTCCATTGCCATTTGCACTGGTGCAAGAAGGAGGTGGAGATGCTTGGGGCCTGACAACTGGAGCAAAGGCGCTTTTTTGTTTCACTGCAGAGATGACATTGGCAGGTGAGAATGAGAAAATGCCGTGTGTACTGCTACAGTTTGAAGAGAGGCTGACCGAAGAGGCTGCCATGGTAGGGCTCGACGGAACTACTGCAACAAAGCAGACATAGTCACCACTCAGAGAGAGTTCACTTCTTACAGACGAAGAGTCAGAGAGCCGGGCCTCGCCTCTTTTTCAAATCATATTCATGGAATGAAAACAAATCAGGGAGAAATGGTCATGAGGATATGGGGGGAAATTTGGGTTGCGGGTCTTTTTTGGGGGGACCAAAACAAATGAGCAAATCATCAGGTAAATGGAGTTGGAATGGGATATGAGATGTCCTGCCTTGGCCACTTTCTGGATAATAGGTGTTCTTATCGACTCTGACTGGGTCATTTTGCTGAAAACATTTGTTTTGTTTTGTTTTTGTTTTTTTAGAGATTTTGAGTGCTGTTTTGGTGGCCTGCTTTATAATTGCATTGCTTTTGCTTTTCAATCAGCTGGTTTGATTGGTCGGATTCGCTAAATGTCTCGGTTGTTCAGCCTCCAGAGTCACCCCTCCTTTTATCCAGTAGCACACATTCCCAAAAGATAACAAAACAAACCAACAAACAACCAACAGAACAACAACAGAGGAGTGTCAAAAGGAAAGGGAAGCACAGGTGGGGGACAGAGAGAGCGGGGGGCTCGTCATTACCTTGATACTTACTGCCGTAGGGAGAGTTTGCCGAGGAGCCGTTCAAGAAGCCCGGTGAGCTGGGCACGCCCAGGTTGGGCATTCCCGCATTGCCATAGCCGTTCATGCTGTTGCTGACGGTGTTGTAGTTGGACTGCTGCGGGGTGCTGCTGGGCACGTAACCGCGAGGCGACACGCTGCTCGTGTTGCGACTGTAGCCCACTGCAGACAGAAAGACATCGGTCAAAATCTGCCACAATGTTCGGAATCTATATAATTCCTGAGGTAGGAAATGTAAATGCAAATGTAATAAATGACAATTCTTTGAAAATAGTTCCTACAGTCATGCCATGACAATTTTTTTTTAAAGAATTTTATTTTTCCCCAAACGATTTGCACAGTAATGCATTGTACTTGTTTCATGAGTACGGCCCAATGTGTTAACGTGGCCATTCCACACAGCTGTGCGTTAAATTCACCTCCATGTATGTAAGGAGGATATTCAGAGTCCTAGCGTGTATTCCAGTGTGATTTTTCCCTGTCCTGACCTGAGTGGAGGCAACAATGGAACAGGTGTAAACCTATTATCAGTACACTGGCTAAATGCAGTCTGTGAGATAGCGCTGCGTGTTCTGGCAGGCTGGCAGCGGAGAGATGGGGACAGGGTCAGGTACCTCCTGGGATCTATGCTATACACAGCCAGGAAAGATAAAGCTGCACCCGGCCTGTGCCATGATTCATGCTGCTAGCAGTTCGCTAATGTTCGCTAATCGTTGCAAGCATTTTTCTAGAAACGTGTATAACTCATTTTGATATTCGCAGATGAACAACCAAAGTGGTTAGCAGGTTCTCTTGTCTGGCTATGCTGGTTAGGCTGTCTGAAGGGGCTTTGGTGGTTATCTCTCAGGCTGACAAGCCTACAGTTTGGCCAGCAAACCACCTTAGTCTGGTTCAAGTTTTTAACCAAAAGGTTCATTGTAATCTACATGCTAATCTTCATGCCACGTACCTTGTGAGGTCTCTGAGACATTGACGGCAAGCTGACCGCCAAAAGAGTTGACTCCCATCATTCCGCCGTGAGAGGCTGTGTTGGCGAGGGACGGGATCTGGTTGTGGTTACGTGGGACGCTGTACAGAGCCTCTGCGATATCTGCAGCCCTCTTCAGGATGATCTCCTACCACACAGAAACAGAGAGAAGAGAGTTATCGGAACATTCTCAAAGGAACTTGAAGCCAGAGATCTGAAAACATTAGGCCTCATTTATAAAACACTTATGTGTAAATGTATGTAAAACATTTATATAAAATGGCATAAAAATTAAAGCAATCAAGTTTTATTTCTTCTTGTTTCATGAATGAGTACAACTGGCAAAAATATTTTGGGAAAAAAATAAATAAATAAATAAAATTATATATATATATATGGTAACACTTTATAATAGGGAACACTTGTTCACTATTAACTATGACTTTTCCCTCAATAAATTCCTAATTTGCTGCTTATTAATAGTTAGTAAGGTGGTTGTTAAGTTTAGGTATTGGGCAGGATTAGGGATGTAGAATAAGGTCATGTAGAAAATGGCATTAATATGTGCTTAATTAGTACTAATAAATGGCTAATATTCTAGTAATATGCATGCTAATAAGCAACTAGTTAAGAGACCCTAAAATAAAGTGTTACCATACATACATACATACATATACACACACACACACAAATATAAATATTGATTTTCTGTCTGTAGGTAAACATAAATGACAGGACGTTTGCATTTGTTTGCTCTAGTTGGATTGCAGTGTCTTCACCTCTGTGCTTCTCGACTGGGGGAAAATAATGTAATGGATCATTTCTTCTGAATATGTATTAGACCTCTCAAGCATAGCTGGACCGCTCTGTAGAATATATTCCAGAAGTGCACCTTTTAGGGCCAAGTTCAAGGTTATCATCCCATTTAAATAAGCCTGTACATGGCTGTGCGCATGTGTTTTGAGTGATTAACTCGTCACTTTGCACCAAGAGCTGTAGCCAGGAATTAAATTGCAAAAAAGCAGATGAAGAAGAAGAAGAAGAAAAAAAAAAAACAAGCTTTCACCCGGCTACAGTACAAAGGCCCCCAGCTAGCTTTAAAACATACAGGAATGTAGCAAAAGGAGACGAATGCTGATTTAATTACAGCCACCGTGCAAAAGAAGAGAAAAGGTGCTTCATTAGCATGAGTTTGTACCTGGTTGTTGTGTGGCATCCCGTACAGTGCTTCCACAAGGTCAGCGGCTCTCTTTAGCAACACCTCCTGCAATATACACCCAGAATGCAACATAATCAGTTATAAAGACATATAAACACCATCAGCCAGTACATTGCACATGAACAATATGCGTGCATGTGAGTCCGGGTAAATAAGCTCTTTATCTCCGGTAGGGAAAAAATACACAAGCTGACGAGTGGAAATAAAACGTTTTTTAATTATATATTATCAAATGCGTTCTTTTATTTCTTAGTCACATTTCATTTGACTTAGTTAGACTAGTGAAGTGGTGTGTAACTTAAGCTAAATGAGTCAACATAAGGACTTGCGTTTCAACGACGTGGCCTTGTGGGTATTAAACAAACAAACACTAGCATGCCACATCGAGTCAAACACAGACGCCACGTTCGCCTGCTAATTCCACGCACTTTAGCTCAGAAGAACAATGAGTCATTTTCCATATCTTAATTAAACTGGCAGAGTCCTCAAAGACAACATCTCACCCCTAATTCATGCCCCAAATTTGCAGAAGAGTTCAATGCCCATTCCTCTTTCTTCAGGACAATAAAGTGAATTAGCTCGGGTTAATCTAGTTCTTTCATAATGACATTAGGACATTTTTCAATTAACCCTCTTTCTCTGGCTGTTGTAAAGGACTTCATAAACGACTTCCTCTCCAGAGCGGGCTGAGAAGCTGTGCCCTGGGACACAGACGCCGGGAACTCTCGCTTATCCCCGTCTGCAAGCTTTCCCCAACTTATAACACAACAAGGATTAACCTGCCGTTTATTTTCCCTTCAAAAATCACACCTAAGCTGCCAAAGAGGTGCGTGCGGCCGGGTCTCCAAAGCATTTTGCACGGGCTGCCGCTCGTTTTCCTTCCAAGAGCTACTTTTTGGGAATTTACATTATATTGTTGTCGCATTTTAGCACGTCTTGAACTTGCTGACTTGCTTTTTATCGATTTGCAGGTCGTGTTTGAGTGAAATCACATTCACGGCATCGTCCTTGCGGGTGAGAAGCACGGAGCGCCTTCATCATGGCTCGATGGCTATTTCATTCCCATGCACAAGCGCCATGTTGGATCCGTATTTATCAAGATTAATCACAGGCCCGTGCGTTTTATAGAGACGCACTCCAAACCTGAGCCTAACCGGATGACTGCTTCTTCAAATGGGCATTTACCTCTGAAATTGGGGGCTGCGTTTCATGTTGCATGCGTCTAGTTTGCATACAAATAAAGAATTACACTTGTCATTCAGCAGGTAGTCAATGAAAAGCCCAGCTGTCCTAGTCCGACTCTCGGCTCTCTCTAAGCAAGATTAAGTGTTTTTCTGAGCCGCTAATAATTACTCATCATCTCAGTCATCATATCACAAGACGTCTTACATGCCTCCCAATTTCACCCGACGATTATCGCAATTAACGTCACCGAAACCTCGCCCCAGCCGACACCTACTTGAACTTCTCGTCCATATGGCAGCTGAGAGGAGGAGGAGACGTAAAGATAGTTTAAGAAAACGATGCATACCCTCAACTCTAATCTGTCATTTGCCACGAGGTGCGTTTCCTAATGAACCGGATTTAGCGGCGCACGCTGAAGTGGGAGTCTATGCGTGTCGAACACGTCGGCCAATCGACGGAGGAGGCTGTGAATGAGTTTGTTTTGTTCCAGCATGCCCCTCTCATCCTCGCGGCCTCACGCTGAGAATATGATTAGCGGTGAGCGGTGTTCGAAAAGCATTTCCATGTAAATTTCAGAGCAGCGACGTTAAGTGTAATTGACTCCCCTTCTTTTTCCACATCGACACCAGACTCCAGGTTAGACCGGGAACTATTTAAGCCCGAAACGATCCCAGGGCTTGTTTCGTGACAAATGCGAGGGCTTATTATTACAAGAGCTCATTGTTCCGCCGGTGGACGAGAATCGTTTAAATGGAAAACTTGTTATTATCACTCTTGAATATCGTGAGTGGTATATATCACCACTGTTAAAGAAGCCAAGTGAGGTGAGGGGCTGGAGGTGCTAATGTCATTATAAAAGTGTAAAGCAATTATTCTGTTAGTTCTTGCCTGAGGTGATGAATACATTGAGAAGTGCGGGGCCAATACGTGTAGCTACCTCGCAAGAGCGAGAGAGAGAAGATGAATTTTAATGCATGGGTAATTGCTCAACATGAATGCATTTCTAATAATTTTTCTTGGATATTAGATTGAACGGGAAGCGGAATAGATTGGTGTTTGCGAGCTGAAACAGGACGCAGAGAGGCTAATGGAACTGATGAATGCGAGACTACAGCCGACAGGTTACCACTATATGTTTCGCAATAAAGATTATTTGATGGCACATAAGTGAACGTATGGAGCCTGATCAGATTTTCATTCCAGTTTTTGTCTCAGCCTTATATCGAGACAAATGGATGACACTGATTTCAAACAAGGACTTAAAAGAAAGAGGATTGGAAGGTCCCTTTAGCAATCTCCTGCCTCATCACATGAGTGACTTCACATATTGCTTTTTACTCTCTCTCGGCGTCTTCGTATATAAACACGTTCATTGGACGCCCCTCCCCTTGGATCGAGCAGCAAATTTTGATTTGATCTAAAAATTAGGGAGGTAAACTGCAATTCCGGGCAACTCGTAGTATGAATATGTTTCTAAAGTATTGCTACAATAAAAAAGTAAAATAACTCAGAAATACTTGTGTTTTTAATGTTAATATTTAGCAGTTGCATGTCCTAAGCAATACATGCACACCATATTGGCTTTCTGTCTGACTAAGATCCCCCATCAGACCTTGTCCATTGTAGATCCCTGCCTGAAAAGAAGGAAGGAAAGGGAAAAAAAAACAAAAAAAAAAAACAATCCAGGAATCGATATCAGGGGCATATTATCAACTCTACAGCGGAGTCGAGGGGGCGAGCACGAGTGTGACGGCTTTACCTTATTGCTAACACACTGTGTACATCCCTCCCCCCGAAACCTCTTATTACAGTGGTCTGTCTCCCGCCCGTAACATCTAATGCAGCTGCTCCTCCCAGACGCTCTGCCTCTTATTGAGAATATGTGTAAGGGTCAATTGCTGCTTTGCGTAGAGCTGGCTGTGACCCTCGAACGCGATAGAGGTGCAGACGGCTGCGGTAACTATGATGAATCACTTGGCACTTTCATTTACATGCTGCTGAACTCACATTTGGGTCCATTAGAAGCCAAAATCAAATATTTATGTTGTTTATTGGAACTGCTGTGGTGTGATGGCCCTGTGCTGAGGGTTTACCTGAATTTGAGATGAGTGAAATTGCATGCACTTGAGAAAAGAAAAAAATCCATTTGCATTTCATTTTTGTTATTGATGTTGTTGTGTTTTCCTTCTTTTAATATAATATACAAATAATAATAATAATGATGATAGTTTTTTTTTTTTTTTATGAATAAACTAAGACATGTAATTGCATGCACTTAAGAAAAAAAGTTATATACACGTCACTTTTTTTGTTATTGATGCTGGTGTTTTGATATGATAAAATATACAAATAAATTGAGATGTGTGAAATTGCATGCACTTCAGGAAAAAAAAAGTAATTTCCATCTTTTTTTAAATTGAATTCTTTTGTAGTTTTCTTATTTTAATATAATAAAACAAACAAATTATAACAATAATAAAAAATAATTAAATAATAAATAAAACATTTTTCCAGCTTCAGAAATGTTCAAGCAGAATGGCTTTAAAACTTACTTTTTTTTTTTTGATAATGGATAGTTTAAAGCATTTACTGGAATGAGATTTCCTGTCCAGATATTGGCCTCCTCAGAGACAGAGAGCCAAGTGTAATTGAAACACATCATGTGGCGCATGGCAAAGTCTTATGGGTTCTTAGTTTGGTGCATGTCCGCAGGATGCTAGCGCTGAGACAACGCCATTCCAGAGCTGTTCAGCGGAAGTTAATGATAGCGGCTGCTCCCATGCTGTGCTTTAATAGATATTTGTATGATATCTGTTATTAGGCCTCCGTGGTGGTCAGTTCTCGCCGAGCACCCACGAACAGGGTACAAAATAATCTCTTAACATATTATTAAGAAAAGCCCATGGCGCCGTGCCGCTCTCAGATGGGAAATTAGCACGTTTTCTATTAGCCGGGCACAAGTCATAGATCCTATCAAAGCTAAATGAGCAAAAAAAAAAAACAAAAAAAAGAGGAACGAATCAAAGAATAGGAAATAGAAAAGGTCCGACAGGCATGCTTTGTCTTTCATGTCACACATCAAAACAACATAACTGTGATACGTGTCGACCACATGGGAACCGCAGGCAAACTGCATGGTTTGTGGAATTTAAGTGGGGAAAAAAATAAATAAATGAAGCTAAAAAGCCCAGAGAGAGAGCTTGCCCATATTAACATGCGCAAAACTCATTTATTAACCTGCTAAGACAAGGACTTTTAACGGAAAGCTCTGTAAACAAAAGATTAAACTGGATCTAGCTTTGGAAAATGAAAGGAAAACAAGAACAAAATAATCACACATCTGAAAAAGGCCTCCGCTTAGATTACAATCGCCACTGCCTACTGGGGTGGAAAAATACTTAATTGAACCATTTCGATGTGCCGAAAGTTTGCGCGATTCCGGCGGAATCCAGACATGCCGGATTGCATAGTGATGACTTGCCAAAAGCGATTGCATGCAATTGCTCATCTAGCCAGTGAATTGTTTCCCATTTTGACATTTCTATGATAAATAGCTCTTTCACACACACACACACACAGAATCACTAACCTTGGGCAACCTCTCCGGATCACCTGGATGTCTGGGAATGACCTTCTGCAGTCTCTGGAAGCCGTAGTCAATAGTTGGTTCATTCAAAGCTACACCGCAAAACAAGAAAACGCCATCCGTTAGCATCCAGCGCAGGCAAAACAAATGAACAGATTTGTGTTTTCATCATAAATGTTATTACATTCGCTCTTGAGAATGTATGTACCCATCATGCATTTTATTCCAGATAGGTCTGAGCATTTGAATAAAAGGTAATAACGTGCTGTGCAATACTCCGTCAGAGCCACATTTATCACCTCTCCTATTTGGAAGGACGAGGCCTATAATTGATCAGATAAATTTGAAGGAGTTAGCGGATACATTATGAATGAAATGGGCACGCTCATACAAACTCACACACATGCACTCGATTGCGACTGTCAACCCTGTGAAGTCTGCATCAGTCCTGCTTCCTGAAGCACCCGCTGGATTTATGGGCAACGGGCGATGATGACATATGTCTGGCTATTGCACCCCTTCAGATTTATCCCTCTTTCTCGCACTCTCTCCGCCATCGTGCACTAAAGCAAAGCAGGCAGGAGGAACACTTCATCTTATGGAGCTTTAATAATCTGTGAATGGTTGACTACAAACTGATGTAGGGCACTATCATTTCACAGCTGTGCCGGGGCTGGCCTCATGAAATTGCTGGCCACAAATAGTAATTAATCTTTTTTTTTTTCACATTCACACATGCCGCACACACACGTTCCCTCCCTCTCAAATTGGAATTTTGAGTATGAAGTGCTCCGGTTATAAATCAGACAGAGCTGCTCCGTATACAAGTGCATGAATCATAATCTCAACTTCCTGCTACCGCATGCATTGTGTTTAACAAGCTTTAGAAGAGCGCATGGAGGTCTATTACGGTCACACTAGACTTTAAGCATGGGAAATTATTTTTTTAACAAATATGAAATATGTTGCACTCTAGCGTGTCTTTTTTTTTTTTTTTTGCATAAAATATTTTTACATTTTCTGCAGAAAATGTGGGTAGTATTTGCCCAGGCAAAAATCGTCAGCACAGTGCTAAGATTGTTTAGGTGGTTGTCAAGGTGTGGCAATGCAGTTAGTTTTTTAGAGCTGACATGAAATAAAAATGAACTCTCTTTTCTAAATGCATGTTATAGATCTTATTGTGAACAATTTATCTATGCATAAGCTTCATTTTTTTAATTTTTTGACCTAACGTTTAATCAATGTCATAACTGAACCAGATGAGAAAAAAAAAACAACTTTACATCATAAGATATATGACTTAAAGTATCATTGCCCATAACATGAACATGACCGTCAAAGTTTGTAATTTCTATCGCTAAGACCAACAAACAGAAATGCACAAATAATAATGACTGATTTCAAACAGGTTTCCTAAACACTAATACAGACAGCCCCGCCCCCAAATGCCTACCATTGGTTGAGCCTATATAAAAATTAACATAAAAAAATGATACTGAAGGAAGAAAAGATCACAAAAGGAAAGCAAGCAGAACATCAGCATAAAAATATTATCAGACATGAATGTAGATGTCGTTGTCACTGATGGGGCCGTATGAATCAATGCACTTTTTCTTTTGAGAGATCAAATCTGTCTGTTCCCCTTACTCAGCATACTGTTCGCCGCTGAGCTCTGATTGAAACGGGGAGAAACGCGAGAAAGAACTAAAGCAGAGAATGAGAGATGACAGCCTGAGAGGAAAAAGATGAGCATATTAGACAGGAACTTCCTGGAAATAATTGGGTGACTTTATGATGAAGTGCTACAATTACATCTAAGTGTAGTAGGGGGCGGCAATCCAATCAATCCGATCTGATCAATATCAAGACGGTGCTTGTGTTTTGGCGCACACGTATGCGTGTCATCGTGTGACAGTGGTGATGCTATTTGACATATTGCATGGCTGAAGACAAAGTAGCATGCAGGAATCCGAAGTAAGATGTCGGCTTGTTAATAAAGTATTGATCGGGCATATTGATTTTACATGACATGGCTTTCACAAGGATGTAGCTCTCTCACGCACACCTCGCCTTTTCCTTCTCCTCTCGTCTGTCGTTCCTAGATGGACACCCTCCACCTCTCCGAGATGTAAATGTTTGTATTACAGCACTTCATTATGCCTGAAATTGCCCATATGAGGGTATCCATCATTCTGGCCCGTTTTTTATGTCTGGTGCCTGGAACTAGACAAATGGATCATGCACTTTGACACTAGCCCTTCAGGATGTGTATTTGCCCTGGGACACATAATAAAAGTACCCGGTGACATTCAATATGACCCAAAAGCAGGCAAATTTACAGCCGTTCTGATGGCACTTTCACACAGCACAGCCCCAAGCAGCAACATGTTGTTCTGTGCTCTGACACTGAGGCTTTGCTGATGAAGGAATGTGTGCAGTTTGATAAATGTATCGGAACAGTGGGCGCTAAACGCTCTTCAGTTATTGATCTGATGCTAATGCAGTAAAAGAGGTCAGCGAGACCTTCATTAGCGCAAGACAGTCTCTCACCTCTGAGATCCTCCACCTCAAACACACCAGGAATTATTAACTACAGCTGGGTGAAAAACACACTGATTTACTATGGTAACCACAATTGCTTGAAAAATACCATAGCACAACTGCAACAGCATTGATTTTAGTCATACAATTTGTCATAAAAAAGAATAAAATCAAGTAAAAAAAATAAATAAATAAATAAATAGTAATCATGGTTTCTATCAAAATACTACAAGGTAACTATAATAAAACTGTTTGATTGGCAATCAATCAATCAATAAACAGACAAACAGACAGTAAATGGCAATCATAGTATCTAGAAAAATACCATAATATAAATACAAGAAAACTTGATAGAAGCAAAAAAAATAATTAAATAAAAATATGATAAAAATTGTAATAAGTTTCTTGCAAAATACCATAACATAACTCAAACAAAATTATAATAATAGCCATTAAATTTGTAATAAAAAAGAATAAATAAATCAAGCGGTGATTATATTTTCTAGCAAAATACCATAACTACAATAAAACTGTGATTTTAGTCTAAATAAACAGTACACCTACCAAATAACATAACTAAGATAGAAATGTTTAATATTAGTCTTAAAATTAGTTGTGATAAACAAAATTTAAATTAATTTACTAATTCAAATTGATCATTTTTCCCCCAGTAGCAACAACACTGAAAGTTTACATTTCTAAGCTTTTCTGGGTGGTTTTTAGGTCGTTACTTACTGATCCAAGTAATAAAACGTCCACTCTGAAAATATTCTGATCTCTAGATATGACTCAATGTAAATCTATTGGATTTTTTCCAATATTAGCTTCACTAATAACTCTAGTAGCCATGATATTTTTGTGGAAACTTTGGTTACCATGCTAAAACAAATTTATAAGGGGAGTACTGTTGCGATTACGAACACATAAAATTGATAAAAATGACAGAAGTGAATGGAAGGAGAAACAGATGTGGTTTTGGGGGGTGTGTGTGTGTGTGTGTGAGTGTGTGCTGGGGGGGGGGGGGGGGGGGGGGGGGGGTATTAGTGCTACTGGGCCAGCTGGGAAATATGGAGAACAGATTGAGCAATAACAGTTTAAATCCAGACAGACTCCTGCAAGCATCTCGCTTCCCCTTCACTCTTACGTCGTTGTGCTATAAAACTCTTTTTCTCGTTCACAACCTACACTCTCTATCTCTATATCTTCCATATCTTCCCACTGGCCTTTGAGCTGGCCCCCCAGCCCCGGGCTCGGCCAATCAATAGCACTTTCCTGTTTTAGAGCTGGGTAATTATGAGGTGGGGAGAGTAGGTGACCTTTCACCTGTTCCGCATTACTTTGCTGATATTAAGATAAATTGCCGATTTTGGGTAAACATATGCTGCAATTCAGGCTGTCAGCGCCGGTTTGCTCAGGGATAATTTGTATTGATCTCTCCGTTTCTTCCCAATTCTGCTTACTGACCTCACGGATAATGAGAGAGAGAGAGAGAGTGTAAGTGCTGCATGGCCGTAGTCACCACTGCTTTTCACCGCATATGTGTGTGTGAGTATCTGGCAGCCTGGCGTATGTCAGTGGCAGAGTGTTTTGCTTACGTCTTCATTTGTCATCCATTTTCTGTTTGTTTGTTCTATCCATCCGGAATGGAAAGAGGGGGGCTGAACGCCGTTTAGCACTCAAGCATAACTGAGCACGTTAAATCAAATCAGGCTCACGTCTCGTACGGGACCGTTATGAATTATGGAGCCGCTCGTGTAAAAGGGAAATGTACTTGCTAATGAGCTAGCATGATTTTCGGGCCGCCTTGCCTTCGCAGAACGAGTGGAGTGAATGAACAGAAGGGTTTGCGTTTGATGGATGACAAATCTAAAGCTCCTTGGGCTGGTCATCATGTTTAGTTGTTTTTTTCACCCCTCATTTGTAAAAGAGAATGTTAAGCACAATCTGCCAGGGACTTAACGTAAAACAGCCTCAGTTTTACGTCCAGAGAGAGTCTGTGTGTGTCTACATGTCGCCTGCTCGTGTGCGTGTGTGTGTGTGCGTCTCCATATATTTCAAGATTGAGTGTTTTGACCTTGTTCTCGTAGACTGTATATTGTCATTCTTCAAAGCTGACATGCTAGAGTGCGGCAGATACTAAACTGTGACACGTTTTTATTTAGCAATAAGAGAAGCGTCCCATAGTAACATCACTGGGAAGTGACACAATCGCAATCAATCACAATAAAATGCAGCTGTGCGGATTCGCAAAGTTATGAGATGAAGAAAACTTACTTGATCTGCTAAATATACCATGTAAAAACTGTACTTCCACATTTGTCTTTTTCTGCAAAATCTGGACTCAAATATGGTAAAATACTAAATTGGAAGCTTACAAATATGATCAAATTAGCCAAAATGTTAAATAAATGATGTTTAATAGACATTTCACACTGGTCTACTAGTAGACATCTGGTCTACTACTTCACAACGGTAGTGAACAACCAAAAAGTTTGAGATCTATCTATCTTTTTTTGAAAAAATCCCATATGTTGTTTTATGCTTTTAAATGAAAGACAAAAAAAAAAAAAGAAAAAAAGAAAGTCCTTTGAATTTCCATCCATTGTAAAATGAATATTCTACACATTTCTGCATCCAATTCCATTCAAATTCTTTTCATTTGGTTAAAACAAAAAAAAATCTGTGGTTGCATTCCAGACGTCCATTACATCCCATGATGATGATAAGTGTGTATCTTTGGCTCTGATAATGAATGGCTTTCTGGCTGTTGCTCTCTATTACTTTGTCTAATTATCCTTAACTGCTGCGAGCTTATCTCCGCCCCACCTCCACCATCAAGAACCACTTTTCCAATTTTTTTTTTTCTTCTACAAACACAAATCAGAAAGGGGAAACACACAAGGTTTTAAAACAGAGTGAGATATGGAATAGCGCTGCCCATCTCTGGATTGTCAAAGTTTCTTAAGGGAACAGAGAATGCCTGACTGTTATCAACGCGCTGTGAAAACAAAAATGCAGAAAGGAAATGTCTTTTAACATGGATTGCCCATTGTTCCACAGCTAAGTGACAGAGACATGCAAGAAACAGAAAAAAAAAAAAAAAAAAAAAATGAGAGAGGAAAACCATCAAAGGTCAAAGAGAGTTTTTGAGTTTAATGCAGCATAATAAAAACAGGAAAACATTCATTTGTTCCAGCACAGCTGCTGGATTTCGCTCTAAATGAGGTCAATTTCATTGCAATTATGATCATCTTCCTGCAACTGGCCGACCAAGAGATGTAGTAATAATTTAGTTACTTTTCTTTATTGAAAACAGGCCATCATAATTAGAATTTCTTTGAACAGACCTGAAATATAATCTGAGAGAAGGACTAAGGTATTTTTTGCTATTAACAAGAGAGAGAGAGAGAGAGAGAGAGAGAGAGAGAGAGACGTTAGCAGATGCCATTAAGACCCACATGTTCAAAAAATAAAATAAAATTATATATATGAAGAGAGAGAGAGAGAGAGAGAGAGAGAGAGAGTGAAAAAATATAAAATATTTTAAATATATATAAATATATTAGAATATATTTACACAAACCTAGGTGACTAAAATCATGCAACACCATGTGGTTTCTTCTTTGCTAGGTGGCACAGGTGCCATGCTAATACTGCCTGAACCAAAAGGTTCAAATGAAAGCAATTTAAAGTGGAAAAGAACGAGGGATGGACAGCTAAAAGGGAAAAATATAGCTGATGGCTGACTAGTTTTGTACTATTACAGTGCTTTGAATTTCAAGTCTGGTTTGAGCAAGAAAAAAAAAAAAAAAAAAAAAAGCAAACTAGTGAGGAAGAGGGGAAAAAAAGTGGGGTTTTCGGAGAACAGAGCGAGCCGGAGCTCTTCGACGTGGCGCTAACTTCTTCATTTTATTGCCAGCTGTCTCCGAGGAAGCTATTTCATCTCCGAGAAATTCAGATACTCCGGAAATTAAAATTTCAAAGATCTGCGGCGTGAAAAAAAGAGAGTGTGGGAGAAAAAAAAAAAATCAATGGAGGCAGATCAATGCTCATAGAAATTTCATGAACTTTGAACCGATACAGGCATGATGATGAGAAAGAGAGAGAGGGGGCCGCTCGAGCCACCGATAAAGTGTCGACAGGACAAGAGAAGCCCACTCTCACGATCTAGGCCGTTCATATTTTATTTCCCTGACAGAAATTACATTTCAAGTCTATTTCTGTAACAAGGAAGGTTAAAAAAGATCCCCACCCCTTCCATTTCTCTTTTCCTCCTCCTTTTGTCAGCATTCTCCATCCATGTGACTTACCTCCGGCGAATCTGACTCTAATGCAACGCTTTAACGGCTCGCCGATATCAGATCGAATTGGGTTCCGCATTCGCCGATAGCAGACGCAAATTAATATTGTAAAATGAAGATCGATACATGGATGAAGGGAGGGGGATGGGTCGATGGGTGCTAAATTATTGCTGCATTTCGTCCTCATTCGAGATGAGTTGTGTTTTCCTTTGCCAGTCAATACTCTGTGGCTTCTCTCATTAATCCATAAATAAATTTGGCGATGAATGTGGCGCACGGGTTAGGCCCGGGTCAGAGGGCTGCAAACGGGAAGATGTTTGGGAACGAGAGAGCGCCCCATCCATCAGAACGAGTGCTGGCCACTGGAGCATGACTAATTTCTCTGACTTAGTGAGGACAAACCTATTTAAAGCTGCCAGAGGTAAAAAAAAATGGACCGAGCCAAAATAGCAACCAGCAGGGCCAATTATACCCAAATCACCCTAGTGCAACTCTCTTTAAGGAGAGAGGGTTCATTCGATCCTTCCAGCACATGCAGAGGTTGACTGAATCTTTTTTGGACCGCTGCTTATTATAGAGTTGTAGCTTGTCACAATATTGCGTTAAAATATCACCACAATCCCCACTGGTGTGACATTGCTCACATTAATGGCGCACTCCTCTCTGAAGTAATAATATTTCTCAAAGAACTGTCTGAGAAGAAAAATTCTCATCTGCTGAGAAAGACTCAGTTCTTGGTTCTAGTTATTAGTGAGCAGTTCCCCAGTACACTTGTATCATTAGACAAGAGCGCAATACTGAGAGTCCATCTGTTTTTGCCCATTCATTTTCTCCATCGACATTTCCATTTAAAAAAGTAGAAATCAGCAGGATTCAAATTAAATAAAAACAATAAAATATATATATAGCATATAAAATATGGTAATTTTGTCTTCTAAACGGTTGTGTAAAAATCAAATAAAACATTAAAAAAAATAAAATAATAAAATAAAATAGTTCTATTTAAATTAATGAGTGCAAATCCTGATCGAAAAAAGTTTAAATTTGGGAATCTTTTCTACAGAATTTTTGATTAAGATACCAAATTTGATTCATTTTGAATCAGAATATTTGATGTAAATATGAATCTGAATCAAATATTCTTAAAGTCTTATTAATTGATTATGATTTTACAGTAGTAACAATAACCATATTTGTTGTATTTTCTAAGTATTTAATGCATCTATCCATCTTTAAACTTGAAAACTTGTAAACTATCATAGAAACATTCAAAGATGGTCTTGACAAACTTTTCTAATAGAAAATAACAGAATTTCTTTGATTTTCAAATTCTTCTTCCTGTCCAAACTTAGTAACTGAATTAAATGAAAATTCTCAATTCAATTCCAAACAGCACACAATCCTGCTGCTAATTGTAAATATAACAAAACAATTCCTCAATGGTGAAAATGAATGGATCTTCTCTATTAAGTGTGGAGTGCAGCTTATTGTACTCGATGTAGTGAACATGATGGAAGAGAGCCTGGACTGCATTCAAACACCTCTGTTTACATTTCCTCCCTGCTACTGATTACTTCTGGTTCTGAGTGTGTGTGTTTGCATATGTGTGTGTGTGTGTGTGCGTCTGCGGTCCTATCAGATACAGCTCGTGCTCAGTGAGGCCAAAGGCAGTGGGTGGGGACGAGTGTCTGATGGACAGATAGCCCAGTGCAAACGGCTGGCTGATAATTCGCTGATATGCTGTTTCATGTGCCACCGTTTAGATTTGTTTACCATCTTTCCTGTTTCCAACTGCCCCCTCCCCATCTGCTTAAAAAGACCCCACTAGAAGATCGTCCTCTTCGAGCGGTAATGGACTTCCTGGAGAAGCGGACGAGTCTTTTGAAGTACGATTGTGGAAATACAGAAGGGAGGTAAAAGGGGAAAAAAATCCACTCTTTACAATTTTAAACACTTGCGTCAGAGGTTAATTGCCTCTAAATGTCAGTAATTAGTCTAATGAAGACCTGTGTTAGGTTCCATGCTGGTGTGCCAGGATCTAGATGGGCATCTTTAACACGGCAGCGGGCCGAGAGAGTGAAGGGGCGAGATGACCCCTTTGTCCTTTTGTGCTATGATAAATGACCGTCTCCTCCTCTGTGCGTTTTGTCAGTTTCGGCGCAGTTGAGTCGATACCTTCACCTTGACAAGGAAACTTTGTGATTTATCAGGGCCGCCGGCCAATCAACAGGCCGGGAGCTTGGAGCCCTTGGAGAGCCCGAGAGCACGCTGTGGTCAAAGTCTCGGGGAGCCAAATGGGGCGACGTTGTCACCGGCGTGATAGACAAATGAGCCTCGTTAGAAGTGGCCAAAAAAGCAAGGAGGGGTCTTGAGACGGAGAGGAAAAAAGTGAGAAATAGAAAGCAAAATAAAAACGCTTGACTCGTACTAATAACAGAACCGGTCCAGAGCAGTCACGGCAGGTTAAAAGACAGAGCACCCTGTCACGCCGCAGGTTTAGAAATTAGCAAATAATGTTCCCGAGCCCTGATAAATGTCTGACGGGCCTCCCTCGCAAATCATTTTTTAACATTTTGATGCATGTCTACAATCCCATCGGAGGAAAGGAAAAGTTTACTGGCCCTCGAATGTGCCGTGACAAATGAAGGCTGGTAAGTGTACGATTTCTGTATGAAGTATAGTTCATTTTCGCCAATTCTGGTAAATGGGTGTCACTGATTAGGACAAATAGTCTGGAAGGGTGATAGCTCCTGCCGTACGTCTCTATTCCTCTCTCTTCTTCTCTCCCCGGCCTCCAGTGGAGCGTTAAGGCCGTGGTCACCAGTGACCATGCCTAAATAGAAAGCAATAGCTTTGATGCAATTAGAGTCCGACGTTGAGCTTTATTTATGGCTGGTGTCATTGTTCGGAATCGTTTGTAAAAGCGCTCAGGAGGCCTGCCTCCGTTAAAGCGTCTATTAGAGCCGGAGCGCTCACATACATATATATCTTAATTTATATCTCTCACTTTCCCCTTGTTAGGAGCCAAAGGAGATCGTTTCTGCCTCCAAATTTGGGTCATAGAGACGGACGGAAAGTATTTCCACGCACACTCTGTCATTCCAATTTTGTTGATAGGGATGTTCCAGCCTATATTTAAGGTACTTTTGAGACCCAGGCTCCCAAAAAGGCTCTGTGACAAAGAAAAAAAAGGCAATACTGACAGCAGCTTAAAGAGCAGGTCATATGGGTTTTTGAAAAAATATCTGTTTTGCAGTTTATAACATAGCTATCCTTAAATGAAAACAGTCTGCAAAGTTGTTAATCAAAAAAGTGCATGATAAATAAAGCTATTGTCTCTCAAAAGAGAGAGTCGACTCTGAATCGCTTTAACGAGTCGTCATATTTTCGAATCTTTTGCCTGTTACCGGTATACGTCACTGGGTAACATATTTGCATAATCTCCGCCTGCCCGCGAAATACGAACAGAATCTGACCTGCCCACAAACACTTCCGCTAGTTATTGGTGTTTACATCATGTCCAGAAGACGCTGTGTTCAAGGATACCACAGAAATACAATTTGAACCTTTTGTTGTGTGCTCGTCATTTTACCAAGGACTGCTTCTCTAATCTTGGCTTTTATCTTCGTTGGTCTTCTTTATTTGGACTAACATGCTCTCCGAACCACAACCTGTAAGTATGATCGATACGTTATGTGTACCTTTTCAATTGAGTGCTCAAAATATCAAGCTTTTGTGTTAATGTGTGATGTATACCTAGTGCAGCTTTAGGTGGTAAAGCACGATATTACCGTCTTACTGAAATAGTTCTGATAATTCGCTGTGAACCCACTATTTCCTAAGAATGTGTCGATTAATGTAGACTGACGTTGTTCTAATTACTTCATTCAATAATGAAGAATGTAGTGTAGTGCACAGACTTTATAATCATTGTAAAATTGCTGTTTATTTTGCTGCACCGGCATATATGGTTAATGCGGGAGAGACTAGTTAGTTAGGCTGATTAAAAGTTAAGACATCGAGCATCTTTTGTCTGTCGTTCTTCAAACATTACAGTAGACATATTTTGGTTTACAAACTGTATTGTTTCATCAGTTAGTCACGTTAGCACTCGGCTAACATATCTACCATTATTGTTTTAAGTGTTTACAGTTTAGCAGCTTAACATTAGCTTTGGGCACGATTCGCTTGCATTTTTTTTTTTTTTGTGTCATTATTTTAAGAACGGACTGGAGCACTCTATTATTGTTTTATGTAAAGGTGCTTTGTCAGTGTTGCCAACTAATTTTCAGGGGAAGTTGCTAAAGGCAGGACAAATTGTTGCTAAAAGTTGCTAAATGACATTGTGATGCCATTGCGCAAATGCATCGTTATCTAATCACAACGCAAAACTGCATAGAATATACAATCAGATCACTCAAATCTCAGCAAAAAATTGTGAATTGTGAATGTGATTTGAAATGTTAATTAGGTTTGTTAGTGAAACTAAAATATAAATATAATAATATAGAAAAATAAATATTTTTTAAATACAACATTGAATTATTGAACATTTACACATTTTTGAATGATTATTTTATGTAGGCATATTTTCTTATTAACTAGTAAAACTACACATTCTGAATAATTATATTTTTAAGCAGTGGATTAGTTAGTATGCTACACTTCAAGAAAAGTCTGTAAAATAGGGCACAGTGTACTGTGATAATTTAAATAAATTTTCTGTATTGATTTTTCACAGGTTTTGGCAGAAAATTACCAGTACCTTTTCCATTTTTCTACAATATTTTTAAACTGATCAACAAGTGCAGGTACAAACTAATAACAAGTTGTTATCATAGATGAACAATTAATATTGAATAATTGCAACTAGCAACTTAATTCACGTGATATGTGTACTGCTAGACGAATTCCTCTTTTTTTGTGTGTGTAATTCAGAGAAAAATGAGTGCCTTTTTATCATTTGAGTAACAGTTGCTAAAGTTGCCAAATAAATTTTAAAAATTGCTAAATTTGTTGCTAGGTGCTTTTTGAAGAAAAAGTTGCTAGGGTAGTCTTAAAAGTTGCTAAATCTAGCAACAAAACTGCTAAGTTGGCAACACTGTGCTTTGTCAATAGTAGCACTCACTTGCTCAAGGATTCCTCTCTGTGCCAATCACAACAGGCTTGGCCAGCTGACCAATCAGAGCAGAGTAGGCTTAGGAAGGGAGGGGTTTGCTCCGAACTTGCTTGGAACTAATCCTTTTAAAATCACTGGCAAATGACTCTAATATTAAATCTATATTCTGAGAAATTATTTTTTAAGGTTTTTCTAAGGTTTTCTGACCTTAGATGCATTTTAACCTGTCGTAGGGGAAATCATTTTGTATTGTCTATTAAAAAAGATAGATATAAAAAAAGTTGTATTTTATATATATATATATATATATATATATATATATATATATATATATATTAAATTAAATTTAAAATTCCTGTTCCAATAGGACACACATAAAAAATAGAAATAAAAATAATAAATATATAAGTAAAATGAACA
>CM077256.1:4208013-4235513 GCA_039654775.1 Spinibarbus caldwelli
CCCCCTCTGATATATTTCACCCCTAATTGTTCAATTGTTTTGCAAGACCTCACAGTTCAGCAAGGAACGCGGCGGAGGCCTCTGTGGACTTATTGTGGGGCTGTTTAGCATGCAGTTTGTTTATCTAACTCCTTATCTGCTCTTGTGATTAAACTAGGAAAAGAAAAATAATAAAGTAAAATGGAATAAACAAACGCTGATTGGCTCGTTGAGGCTCCAACGGGCAAATATATGCCAGACAGCTTTATCAACTCATAAAGGAACATACTAACCTGAAGTCTTTATTAGCTCCGAACTAATTACGACGCAGCTTCGGCATCCCTTTTAGTTCACTCTTATTTATATGTTTATGTGGCGTGAAATGAACAAAAAGTAAATGTAAAGAGACAATAAACGGACGCCAGCGTAATTGCATTAAACCGGTAGAAGCAGGGCTTCATAAACTGTGTATAATCACAGTTTTCACGTAATCACTTTTTATAGAATCTAATGAAGTTCATTAGAAGGCTGTTACAGAAACAAATGGGCAAATATCTCATGCGCAATAAAATGGTTTTCTGCCAAAGTCTTACCTCACTCCATACTAGCATGGTGCCAAACACGACCTGCAGTCCATCGAAGAAGTTATCGCCAATGATGATGACCGTGGCTCCTCCAGTGGTCCAGCCTTCACTGGGGCTAATGGCCTTTATGCACGGGGTAGCTGCTTATAACAGGACAAAAAGCACAACTCTCAGGATCCCGCTTTTGTATGGACACACGCTAGCCACATGCAGATCATTTTCACGCTGAGGATAATCAAACCCTAAAGTAAACAAAGCATGAATGATTTGGGCCACGTAAAGACAAAAGGCCTGCATCGTACATCAACCCTTCTGTGTAGAAATCGGCCATTAAACCATTCGCTAACACAATGAGAGGGAAAAGAAAACATCGACTGATGCGCCTAGCGCCCATCTAGCAGATAAACCATCGTACGGATACGCTAGACCAAATGCGGCCGTTACTGATGATTAAGCGCTGTGCGCGCTAGGGCCGTTGATTTATCTGTCCAGCTTCACAGATCTGAGATCAGTCAATCAAAAGGTTGTGGAGCAAAGCACGGGCGGAGAGCGCAAAAAAGCGGGGGTTCGATTTTTCATGCACCCGCTAATTGGGTCGAGCCTTTTCATCCGCAAACTTTGCCTTTGGTTTAAAAACTTCCAACTTTCTCCTCACTTCCAACCCTTTATCTCCTGTGTCTCTTATCTTTTGGTAATGAGTACTTTTTGGGGTCTTTAAAATCAGATTCTAGAGAAGATGAGGTGGGATTTGTAGGTTTACGATATAAATCGCGCTAATGGTGACATACACATGTTCTTAAATGAGAAAATGAGGCCGTGGCTCTGACCCCGCCTTTGTCGTGAAGTTAGCCGATGGCTCATTAGCATACATTATTGTACTGCCCCCCTCCACCCCTGCGGAGTCGAGAGGTGCTATCACAGTTGTAAGCGGTCGGAGGCCCAGGGCGACTCGACCCCCCCGTTAATATCTTAGCGCTGCGCGCTTTGATCAGCTTTTCCTCTTCACTCTGTTGACTCTGTTCCGCCACCCCCTCCAAAGCACCTTTTGAATACAAACTCCCGTGCAAAGAGAGCGCGGATACAACAACACGCTGCTAATGCTGTCCAACAACTCAACCGCAACAGTAGCCCTTCACCTTGAGCTGTTTTCATTTTATTTTACAGCTTTCCCTGCCCACTTCCCTTCATTTCTTTTCCAGGGAAAAACAATGGCATTGTGCTTTTAGATTTTAAGGTCTCAGGGAGGTTATTAATAATGCACAGAAGATGGTTGGCCTCTTTGGAAACCCTCTCAGCTTAGAATCTCTCCCCTCCATTAAAAGTGTCTGACATCATTTTCATCAGCCCACAGACTCTGACATCTTTTTATCACCCAAAAATATGGGGGGTGATAAAATTATTATTTCTATAATAGTTTTATAAATAAAAGTATATATTATAAATGATTATTAATTTATTTTGATATTAATATTTTTAAAAAATTATTTAAAAGCCCATTGTTGATTAAAACATTTAATATATTTAAGGAATAATTTAAAATTGTATGTTGAATTATTGAGAAATAGTAAAATCATATAAATCATAAAATATTACTATATAAAATTCTTAAATTAGAAATTTTTAAAAAGGAGACCCCAAAGTTTCTATGATAGTCTAGTCCCTATAACACAAAACTATGAGACTTGTTTGCCCATTTAATACTTCACAGAAGTCGTATTCGCTGGTCTGGGACACGTTATATGCCCAAATTTAATACTTAAGGTTAGGGGTTTGTTCATGTACTTCTTAAGCTCCATTAATAACGCAATAATTTATATATTTATGACCGTTACATGAGGTAAACCTGCAGGGTTAAGCCCTTATGTGTGCAGGTCTTTCTCTCTCCTGCCTCTCTGCTGTTCTAGCGGGCCTTAGTTAATCAACATTAGGTATTGTTGTGTAGAACAGCCCAGACAAGGCAGCTCTCTTTGTTTGCCTTAATGTTGGACTAGTGGAGGTTATATTTACTCATTCCTCTCAGCTCCCAGAGCACCAGAAGCCCTGAGCTTGCTCACACTCACACACACACGCACACACTGGGAGCTTGCCCTTAACTAGAGCTGTTGACTTCATGCTAATAAGTTCATACAAATTTTCATTTCTGAGGCTTGGGAATGACATTTGCTTTTCTTAATTGCAGGCAGAGCGTTTGAAAGAGGATCAAGTCTCCAAAGACAGACACGGCTCCTCATAGGGACTGACCTTCATCAGCGCAACCAATTATAGCAAATCATTCACCAAAAATTACAGTAAACAAATTTACTTTGTGTAGGTGAGCAGAAGGAAGGGAGTGCGTGCACGTGAGCGTGTCTGCGCGTGTGTGAGGTGAGAACGGGCCCACGAGAGGGGCAGTCTGGCAGCTGTGGCCTGAGATCACCACGCATTGCCTCGGAATTCGCAACGCTCCCCCCCGCCATCCCAGAGAAAGGGCTGCCAGACCTCTCGTCCCTCCGCCGCGGAGCATTTGCATACATTCTGCGTGAATATAGAGAGGGAACGTGTTGAATGGGAAGCACAAAGGAGTGAATTACACAGCCTGTGTTCGTCAGCTAATGATATACGTGCGAAATGCACTCAAGCGGATGATGGAAATTGGAGAAAGCAGACATGGTCTATGGCGGCCCGGAGAGGCTAAGTTCAACACTCCACTAGGAAGTGACGGGCAGGAACGTGTTTTAGCATGGGAGAACAATTTAGCAGGGGATGTAGTTTGGTCTATTTTCGAAGTAGAAACTAGACTATCCCACAACACATTTACAAAATTTTTGGTTAGAACCATTGATATCATTATTTAATAAATATAAAATATAATAGTATATTTATATAGTATTTATATTAATTATATATATGTTATATTAATATTGATATCTTTAAATATAATAATATTCAATATTTATTACATTTAAAAATATCATCACAAATATTTATTTAAAAATAAATATCTATATTTAAATATTTAATAAATATCATATTAAAATATTGTGGTATTAAAACATACATTATTTAGTATTTAAAATTGTAAGTATATAGTGTAATATTTAATATCATATTTAAAAGTATGATAGTTCTTGGTGCAACAAATACTGCATTTTTGCACAAACAATTTAAAAACTGCAAAATGCAACAATGAGATCATGTGATTAAAAATTTATTTATAAAATATTTATAATTTTTTTCACCATTCCGCTTACTATTTTTAAAAAATAGTATCCAGAATACATGCGGATGTAATTGAGACTATAAATCAATGAAGTGTGGTAAAGTTCATAAGAGAATAAAGACGAATGCTAAAATATTAAATTAGCATTCCAAGAAGGAATCTGCATGCATGCATGCATGGATGTTTAAATGTATTGAATGATTTTGTGATAGTTCTTTACGCTCCAAGAAATCACTGGCTTTGTTTCGACGGGCTTCCTCTGGCTGAAGTGGACGGTCAACAAGCAAGACTGTGTGTGTGTGTGTGTGTTTTCCCATGTGTATTGTTTACAGAACACCACGGCGTCTTGGTGTGAAGCTTTAATCAGACTTGAGTCGTCTTCCATGGCAACATGGCGGCCGGCGTGTTTGTCACCTTCTTCGCTGCACTCCCCAATATTGAGGCACTCTAACAGGTCCCATCCTGCCTGCTGCAACCTTCCTTTGTTCCAGCGCGTAAAATGTCTTGTAATTGTGCAGGGGATGTCCAGATGGCAGGCTGATCCCGGCGCTGATGGGATTAGAGCTCTTACCTCACGTCGGCCCATCTGTCCTCTCTAACTGGCTACGGCCTCACAGACGCCGACCGCTCATCCTTATTGCATAAACCTAACAACATTACCGCCACTTGGTATGCAAATCAACCCGGAGCTGTAGGCCCAGACCAGAGGGGGTGCATGCGCCACAAGAGAGACTTTCTTTTGCTCGCACTAAATGTCTTCCTCCTCTTTTCTGTCTTGCGCATCGCTATATTCGCAGAACCAACGCTAGGCGGTTTCCAAATCTGGGAATATATGTGCTCTTGGATAAGGGAGGGGGCTGTCGATTATGTATGTTGTGTCTGGCTATGCGCAGATGGGGCCATTTTGGATGCAAGCGTGTGCAAGCACGTTCGCGCCTGTGTGAATTCGTACATATGTTTCTGCGTGGCGTATCTAAATGGCACTAATGCAAAAGAAACCCTCCTATAGTGTGCGCTCGCCTCTTTCTCCTCCCCCAGGTTTCGTTCTCCAGCTGTAAATAATGAAAGGGGCTCATGTGTTCGGAGAGCATGGCAACAGTGAGGGTCCGCTGGGCCATGCGAGAGGGAATTACTTTAAGTTGAAGATCAGAAGGCAGAGTAAATTCACTGTCCAGGAAAATTCGCCTGAATTAGATGATTAGATAAAAGTGTGAGAGGAAAGGAGAAACGGTAGGACCTCCCTGTGGCCGCTTTCGAGCTCTCTCGGCTTGCATTTATCACTTTCAAGAATGTGTTTCTAATCTAAACCACCCCGTATCTGTGGCGCAGGCCTGGACTTGACCGTAAATATGGACAAATTTATATTTTACGACTATATATCCTGTACATGTGTGCTAGGAGCTCTTCTAGACCAGAATGGAAAGAGATGACAGGTTGAACCTTTCTCCAGTTTCCTTCTCGGCCGAATGATAAGTCTTAAACGTTCTCCCGAGTTTAAAGAAGTGATTAAACGCCAAGTTCGGCAAATGTCAGATGCTAGGAAACTCTTTCTTCCCATTTTAACGGCCCCCCAGTTGCCCTTAAAGGGCCAGATATTAGATAGGTAGCTGTAATATTCACTACAGCCCAAATTTGCCATCAGGGGCAGGTGAAACAGCAGGTAACTAAGTGGTGAGAGCATGCGTCTCCGAGGCCAGTGGGTGTTTAAGGAGGAGGTGAGCTTTTAAAACAGTCGGAAATTTAAAAGAGTTGTCAGGAATATCACCACCACTTGTTACAGTGCTGTCAGAATTCACCAGGAGAGGGAAAGGATTCATTTAAATTTGACCGTGAATATCATATGTGAGGCCCAGCGATAGAAAGTTTTGAAGGAAACGATAAAATCACAAATTATGAACGATCTTTTCCCAAGCACAGTAAAAACACCAAAATCCGAACTATACGACGTTTGAAAACAATGGAAGCTTAGAAAAAGATTTACAATAAAAAGGGCTCTGCAAACCGGGCTTTGATGAAGGATAGCCTCGGCAGTGTTTGGGTTGGGCCGTGTTTTCTCTTTCTTTCTCCCTCTCAGTCTCACGGGACTCAAGCAGACGAGGGGAGAGGCCTCAACCTTCTTAATTGCTCTCCTAATTAAAGGCGGTTGCTAAGGAAAACACACCTACTATCAAGCGACTACAGCGGAGAGACAAACAATACGTCAGCATACCAAACACTCGAGCGCTCAGGGCACAAACGTTCAATTACGCTACTTCTGTACTGCCTTTCGCCAACGTTAATGCGAGAAGCCGAGAAATAGAAAACAAATATTTTTGCTGGGTTTTTTGTCTCACACGAGCAGGGATTTGATGTGATTTCTCTTGCATCATTAAATATTACTGGCGCTTTGGTTGATATGGTAATTACGGACTGATTAAGACAAAGAAAATACTAATGTTATGTTTTTAAATGAGCAGAGATTATGTTCTGTTTTAATGCTTAGCCCAGAGATTTGAGTACTGAAGTAGAGAGATCAAAACCAGCTCAGTCTAACAAAGCAGCAAAATCTGAATTTTACCATCCAGTGACTTGCTTCATACCTTCAAGAAGCAAAAAACTCATTGTATAAAAGTACATTGTTAATTAAAACCAAGCCTGGATGAAATCAGTGCATTTGGAGGAATATTCACGGTAAAATGTATTAAATGTAGCAATGTGAAAATTCAAATTAACCAAAATATGTAATATTAATGTGTTTATTAAATATTTTGTATGCGCTGATTTGCTGTCTGTGCCTATGTGATAAAAATCACATCACACTCGATTTAAGATACAATCTTCAGAATTACCAAAAAAACATAACATATATAATTGAAGAGAATTAAAAACGTGGCCCAAAATCTTTCATAAAAATAGCAAAAACTGTAAACATTCAATCAATAATAATACTAACCATAAAAATAGTGAATTAATCAGGTAGCAACATCAAAAACCTAAACTAAAAAGTTCTAAAAGTACTATTCAGTGAACAGAGAAAGCATGAATATTCTCTAGAAGATGAACTAGCCATGTTTCCTCTAAAAGCTTCACTACTATATTTTGTGGATGAGCGAGAAAGGCGGATGTGGATGACTAAAAGAATGTGAGCTAAAAATGAGAAAAGGGAAAAGGGAAAGGCAGGAAAACAGAAGGAGAAAGTGAGAAAAGCTTGGCAAATAATAGTGTTATGGGAAATGTGCCTACCATTCTCCAGATAAGGAGTGGCCGTACCTTCTGAGGGGTCAAGACGGCGGGCTCTTCTGCCGTGTTTTGAGTTGTTGTGGACGAACATGTTGTCCGACACGGCCAACACGTGACCGTCCACATTAACCGTTGTCGATACAACGACCTGTAAAGAAAACGTAAAGATTGTTTGAAGGCATGTTCAATCTCTACATTGGGCCTTAGAGACAGAGAAGTACTGCTTCACATTATTCCTTTGACCTGGTATGAATAGGTTGGTAACACTTTACTTAAAGCCTTTCTATAATATAATGCATTATAAAAGTATTTTTAATGCATTAATTGTGCCTTGTAATCCACATTATAATGCATTGTATGGTATCATGAATAATTGCAACCACAGTTACAGTATAATACATTATAATACTTATCTATTCATTGAACATACCTTCTGAAAGTATTAAACACATGACAAACAAGCAATTTCAAATGTAACCAGGAATCTACAAATATTATAATGCATTTTAACTTTGGTTACAATTGTATATGAAAAGATATAATGCAATATAACATTATAAACCAATATACCTTTATAATGCATTATACATGTGGCTTTAAGCAAAGTATTATAAATAGGTCTTTAAAAATTAAATTGTTCACTATTTAAATAATATTTAACACATTAATTATTATAAACTGCCAAATAACATTCTTCAAAATAATAAAAATAACATTGTTGTTCAATAGTTTCAATTTGGTGTGAAAGTGTTAGTAAAGATGCACTGATTCACTTCAAAATCTTTATTAATTAACTAAATTAACAACAATAAAATTACATAAATAAATTACATTAAACTTGCCTGGATTAAAAAAAAAATTAAGAAATTACAGATGATAGCCATATTACAATTTTAGTTCAGAGTTTGTAGAAATACATTATTTCACATTAAAATCATGTTGCACATGTATTTCTTGCCAAAAATATGAACTTGATACAAACAGACTCTACTTAGACTTAGAATATACTTCATTCAACTAAATGAATCATTTGGCATCCAAAAAATATCAGGCCTGTTTATGACCAGAGGCCTTTCTTAGTACTTAAAGGCCAGAGAAACAAGAAGGACACTTTTGAGGGCTTCTGCTGGTCTTTATCAGAAACCGAGGCTCTTTTTTTCAGCTCCCTCTTTGTTGTGGGTCTTATTTGCGAGAAAACGAACACAAAAAGCCTTTTTGGCCTGTGGTGTCGACTCAACATGAGAGCAGGTCTCAGTACAGTTAGAGGATGAACCCGGCGCGCCTCTGATCAGTAGGGTCCTTTGGACACGGACGCACACGTGCCACACACACCACATTCGCGGCTTTGTTTGTTTGACTTCTCTCCTCCGTACCAGCGAGGCTTTATTTTGAATGCTGACAACCGTGCGACCACTCCACACCGTCGAAACAATAACCGCAAACACATTTGCCTCGCTAAGCGCTGGAGCTTGAACCTGTGCCCATTGTTTATTTTCCAAGCCAAGCAGGAGGGAGCGAAACAAGGGAAAAGTTGCTCGCTTTTGCAGTCTTACTAGGTTTGGTGGAACTACTCCCCGCGGGCTTCACATTATTAAAACAATAAGTTATATCACTGTAATCCGAAAAAAGAGTCTGTTTTCACACCTTAAGCAACGAAAGATGACTCGCGCGGTTCAATACACTTCGTGTAAGCTGGCACGCAGTCTGACTGCTAACAACCCAGCCTGAATTCAAACAGGCTACTGTTAGCTATGGCTCAAATCTACTTAGAAACTTTCAAATAAACACGTTCACTTTAAATAATCAGATTAACGTGCATACATTCAACATGTTTCCAAACGGGTCTTGAAATTTCTCAAGACCCATTATAAAACACTATGTACTTTTCCAAAAATGGAGTACACTAATTCTGGGCGTCAAACACGAAATCATATTTGCTTAATGAAGGTGAAAAATGTTTAACATTGTCTTATGCTGGTCCTCGGTCTCAATAGGTCGTCATATTTCTTTCTCCAAACGAAGCACCGTGCAAGAATCGACTCTATATAAAGCGCATTTAATTTCTCATTTGAAAAATATAATTAACCTTTGTAAGAAGGAGAGCCTCTTTTTTCCTATTTAAAGGAGACACTTGGGTGGTTACATGAGTGCACGTGTTAGATAAAGGACGAGAGGCTTGTCTGAGAAGAACTAGCCAAGCCCTGGTCAATCAAAGGGAGGCCTCCATTTTGAAGCACTGTGGCTTTTTTTCACAAAAGGCTACAATTAATGTTTAATCTGCCACTTAAGGTGAACAGAAATAAGCGGAGAGTCTCTCATCTGCTCCATCATCCATTAGCAGCCACTCAAACACAGCCTCCGGCCCACAGATCACTAGCTCACCCCATTACATTGATCTATAGATTTATTGATTAGCTGTTTTATCTTATTAGTCACAGCCTTAGTAAGGGCCGTGATGGAGAAGGGTGGCAGATCCTCAAAAGAAAAAGAGAATTTGAGAAGAGCCCCTCTGGTAGCAGATGAGGGGGTTTTCTTTGTTTTTGTTGATCTGTTTACTAAAGAGGGCTGCCCATACAGTTGCATTGAGAAAATGAGGCTCGTTTAGCATCTGAATGAGGAGAGGGGTTGGAGGGGAGGGCTGCAGTGTTGTGGGGGGTCCGAAGTGGAAGTGGAGCAGTTACAATCTGGAATATTACCTCTGTCACGCTCACAGTCAAGAGTCACGATTTTAAAATGTAATAATTATAAATAAAATTGAATTGTAAAATAATTAAAAATATATGTATATTAAAAAAAAAACAATTTGGAATTAAAAAAAATGAACCAAAAATTGATAGATACTGTTTGTATTGTTTGGATACTGAAATTAATTATTCAGCATAAAAACAATTAAAAAAATGACCAAAAATCTGGAAAATAAAGCGTAATAATAAATAAAATAATGATGGATAACATATAAATTATAAATAAATAATAAGACAAATTATTAGATAAATAATATTAATTAATAAATTATTACTTTTAAATATAATTTTAAAAAATACTTGGAATGAGAAGAAAAACTAACTGAAAATAAAAACCAAAAAACTGATGGTGGTTACATTTGTCTAATTAGGTTCAGAAGCTTTTTTGCATTAAATATAATTGTGAATGTCTGTCCTGTCAAAAAGACATGATGTGAATGGGCCTCTGTATACTTCTCTCAGGAAAAATAGAGGAAAAGACAGGACGACAGGAGAAAAAAAAAAAAGAGAAGGAAAATGGAATGGCAAATGGGGGAAGACAGAGACCCCAAAAACACGACCTTGCCATGAGATCATGGAGAAAGGAACATGAGTGAAATTTATTCTGGAGGTGGCATTTAGCTTAGCAGAGCAGAGTTTAGGGGTTAGCGCTGGAGGAGAGGTGTCTTGTTAATGGACTCTGCTCACAGACTGACAGGCAGCACGGCTTTGGGTCATTTGTCTCACAGGCTGCTTTTGGTTGGAATTGTCTGCTGATTATGATTTCAAAAAAGTGATGCTGTCATAAGCTCTCCCCGCAGGGTTGTTTAAATTATTTTGAGTAAAAACTCAGTAGAAAGGAATGTTTTGGTTGTGAAGGGTGATGTTTCCTTGAAGGAAGTTTTGAGGAGATAAGAACAGATTCCACAGGCAACAGCTGATAGAGAAGAGAGAAGTCAGAGTGAATGAATTAACAGAAATAGGTGCTCTCTGAAGATACAGTGGCATTAGTATGGCTCTCCATACACACACACACACACACACCTCCACCAGGTGCTGAGGCAGAGGAAGTGTAAATAGGTTGAAAACCCAGACATGCTTTTACAGCGAGAGAAAGAGTGGTCCAGTGACTTTATTGTGGGGAGGCACATCCGCGGTGACGGATGCTTCTTTTGCTCGGCGTGCAGACAGAAAGGACACTTCCTCTCACGCCGGCTCTGACCTTCTGCTCTGGAAGCATGGATCAATATCAGTGAAGACATTTGACGTTCCAAAGCATGAAAAATGAAAGTTGTGCAAACGGCTGCACCACTGCAGCCCGCTCAACAATACATCTATATAACCACAAGTATATAAACACATCCTTGCAGCATTGAGTTAAGCGGAGCTGTCACATTCTCACACGTAATGAAGTCCAAGGCTGCAGCCTTTCTGTGTACTGGATCTAATAATGTGATCTGTGATTGGATGGTTCCACATAGATATAGAGGTATATAAATGAATGAAAGGAGTGTAGATATATATCTAGATAGATAGATAGATAGATAGATAGATAGATAGATAGATAGATAGATAGAGTTAGATTAATGATAGATAGATAGATAGATAGATAGATAGATAGATAGATAGATAGATAGATAGATAGATAAATAGATAGAGTTAGATTAATGATAGATAGATAGATAGATAGATAGATAGATAGATAGATAGATAGATAGATAGATAGATAGATAGAGTTAGATTAATGATAGATAGATAGATAGATAGATAGATAGATAGATAGATAGATAGATAGATAGATAGATAGATAGATAGATAGATAGAGACTGAGGGTTTATTTTTATGTGCATAACTTTTGGAATGTGCTTCAGCAGAATTGCAGAATCGAATCATCTCTGGAGGAGACAGTTCTGGCCTTCGACCGGGTCCAGGCAGCGCGTTTAAATATATCCACAAAGCGATACACCATACAGCTACCCCAGCAAGCGGCCTGTTTTTCACATTAGAAATTGTGTGTGTGTGTGTGGAGAGAAAAAGAAAACATTACCTGGAATCTGCGCATGTCCCGTGGGTTTCCTGCATTCTTCAGGCAGTTCTGATTACACTTGAGGAAGAATTTCAAAAAGAATCTGCAAGAGAAGACAAAGAGAGGGAAAACTCCACGTTAGACAATCAATCCAGCACAAAACCAGGAGAAAACCGGCATGGAACAAATCGATAGCACAAAATACAACCGTAGACTTCATAGCAGAGCGAGTACAGGACGTCCACACACAACACGACCGGCACAAAAGCGCGATCAAACCGACAGCTGGATTCACCTTGTTTCTAGATAATTCCCTTCAGAGTAATGATCATTAGTGTTTTGTTCCTCACTCTCCCACGACCTCCCTGTCTCTCTGTTTATCTGTTTTTCAGTCTGTCCGTGTGGCTGACGCATCCAAATCCCACAGTTCCCCACAGAACCCATCTGCCCATCACTGACAGGAAGTCAGTTAATATTCCGCCCCCCTCTTTCCTCCCCTGTTCTACCCTGTAATTAAGGCTTAACGTGCTCAATGGGGAGGTAAACCAGCACACCTGAGCCCTGCTCATCACAGACGAGGACCGGCGAACGGGGTAGGAGACCTAACGAGGTGAGAGCGGCCCGCAAACTTACAGTCCTGTTAGACAATTAGACACACCCCGCCACCGGGACAACAGCACCCGGTAATTATTGCGCAAATTACTAACTGCATAATCTGTTCGGCAAATGTCATGTGCGCACGAGAGTCAAAGAAGGTCCCATCGAACGGGCCCTCGCACAAGCGCACCTCAAGAACTAAAACCTGGTGTTTTTAAGAGGTAAAGAGACACTTCAAGAGTCCTTCAAGAGAAGGAAGACGGATAAGAGGGCTTACGGGAAGAGGAAGTTGAAGGCTCGTACAGCTGGTGCCACACTCCTCGTATCACAGGAAGTGGTTCGTTTAAGAGGAACACCACTTATAGAAAAAAAAAAAAAATACGGGAGAAATTGCAGTGGAAGTCAGATGGGCCGACTGAGTTTTTGATAAATTGTTTTTCAAAGCTATCTGTTTGCAGCTATAGTGAGAAAAAACAAGATGGATGGATGGATAGAACTATAGACAGATATATGGATGGATGGATGGAAATATAGACCAATATATGAATGGATGGATGGAACTATAGACCGATATATGAATGGATGGAGGGATGGATGGACGGAACAATAGATAGACAGAATCATAGAACCATAGGTGGATGGATGGATGGATGTTTATTACTGATTTGACATATGCAATTTTGACAAACAATTTCGGAAATATCAATCTGAGCTATTGGAAATCACCAATATGGTTGCCGAGTGAGCTGACTTTTCCTAAAAGGGTCTACGGTTCGTCCAGAAATATCCAGCAAGTGGGAAATTTGTCTTTGTATATGGATGTCCATGTCCACCAATATTTACCTCAGCGTTTCAACCCTTGAGAGGCCGGACGTACGGCGTAAAGGTCCCTCGTTCTCTCGCTTGCGTTCACGCTACGGTGTCATGCATTGCAGATTGTGTTCAGTGTTGAGTTAACACATGTATTTCACTAGGTAAACAGTGTGTGTATGCAGGATGAAGTCTCTCATTCGGACTCTCCGATGGGACCGCGAGCCGAGCAATATATCACTGTGTGAAATAACATCTGCAACCCTGAACACCCCTCCACTTCCAATTCTCATTTATATACAGTCGCCCTTTCCTCCCCGACAGAGAGGGAATGTTTAGGATTGAGACAGATTGAGGAAAAGTAGGAGAAAGGCGAAGCAAGGGCCCCGAAGGTGGCCTTGGTAGTTTCAGAAGATTTTTAGTGACCGGCGTCAATAAAAAGTGAATTTCAGCATCGCTGGGGTGGGTGTAAAGAAAGATGGCAGTCATAACGGCCAGAAGAGGCCAAAAACGCGTCTGCCGTCATTAGAGCATTAGCTTTAATTGTGTACAGTATGTGTATGGTAGTTGTTGGACAGGCCATTATCAGAATGAGTATTACGAGCTGTAATTCGCGGCCCCTGTCTTTATTTCCCCATAGAGCTGTAATGTTTCACAGCAGGTATCGGAGTAAATCAAGCCTGAAATATAGCCTTTATTTACCTCTCTCACTCGCTATCTCTCTCTCACTTGTTTTTTTCTCACTCTATAGCCGCAAACAAATGGCTTCACACACATGTACACAGGTGGACACACTTGTGCTAACTCAAAGATTATTGCAAAGCACCCATTCAGAGGTTTGAAAGTGAGATGGACCGCATCAATTTCAATAGATACAGCAAAAACATGAAGAACCCTAGAGGTACATAAAACCCGAAACGCATTTCAAGTACATTTCCAATGCGAGCGGTGGTACAAAATTAAAGAAAAAAATAAAAATTATATTTATATATAGTGGTGCTCATGTGAACCGTGCAGATTTCAGTCCATCTCTAACAATTTCCTGTCATTCTATCGTAAATGACATTAATAAAAAATTAAATCACCTATTATAGCCAAACACATTTACAATTAATGTCAAAGAAAATAATTAAATTAGATTAATTATAAATGAAATTGCAGGGTATTATCACCAACAGGCAAACGTATAAAAGCGTTCAAAAACACACACGCTCTCATTAAGACCGCGTTCAGCGGTTGCGCATGTTCGCTTGGGGTCTGTTTACCTCCGCGTTTGATTAAGTGAATTTCCGAAGCATTCTGAGCACAATGATATTCAGCTGCTGTCCACAACAGCACCGTAATTTCGTCTGAATTAGAGCCGTTTCACTTCTGCATGGGGATTGCGTAAATTAGTCCTTTGTGAAAAGGCAAGCAATTACGGCCACACGGTTCTCTCTCCCTTTTGCTCTCTCTAAATGGCTCCAGAACTTTGCGGCGATGTTCGTGACCGTCGGAAATAAAGAAGGCAGTTAAATAGTCATTTAATGGAATATCAAGGAGAACGCAGCATTAGATGCTGGCAACGGAGAGCAAGGAAGGGAAGAAAAAAATAACTGCAATTATGTTTGATTAAAGCTATCCTTCTCAATAATCAGCATTTGTGACAGGACACAGGACTCTGGTGGCCTATGGATGCCATGGAGATGTTGAGCAATATTAAGGCCAATAAAGGGATATTAGCATAGCTAATTATGGAAGAGCTGTAGCAGCGAAAGGGGGCCTCTGTGTATTGTAACGCGCAAAATAATTGGCCGAGGCAGTTATCAATTACACAAGACACGAATTTGGTTTGTCGGAGGGAAAAAAAGCAAAGCAGACGTGTTTAATTTCACATCAGAGACCCTTCTTCCCTTGCTTTTGTTCTTCACCGGAGGCGTTCGACTTCTTGCTTCCACTGCAACTTGTCGACAAATCTGTGATAAAATGATCTGGCCGGCCGGCAAGGAGTAATTAATACAACCTGTCCTTCACCGGTCTTTCTGACCAGAGGGGCTGAATCCTTATGATGGTGGCGAACGAGCGCATGAGAGAGAGAGAGAGAGAGAGAGAGAGAGAAAGAAGACCGGGGGCTTGTCGTTTGAAAGGACTTTGGCTTCACAGGCTGAGGTAATTGAGAGGAAAAAAAAGGGGTACGTTTCAAGCACATCAGCTCAATAACAGCCCTTAACTCTTATCTTAACCCAAACCATCATTGGATCGTTTTTCTGCCCTCATTCAAAGGAGAAGCCCCCCTCCCGGCCTCTCCTTCACACTAATCCCACTTCATTCAGCACAAAAGACGCAAAAACAAATAAATGCAGGGGGCAATGCTTCTGTCCCATAACCTCGTCATAATTGCCTGTAAGGTTACTCTTGTCCATCATCTTGATCTATCGGTGCATTTTGCATCATCAACAAAAACTGTAGCAGGTTAACTACAGATGACAACTACGACAAAAATCAACAATTTGAAAATCAGAGGAAATTTAGTAGCTCAGATCTGAAGTATCAATTTTGTCTCAGAAGTTTCTCCTAAACAAAATTAGACATTGTTGACTTAAGAGTATCAAGCTAAACTTAAAAAATGGTGTACACTGTAAATGATTTTCTGAAGTTGAAAATAAAACAAAGATTATTGGATTACATTTCACAAGAGAAAACCATCAAATTTCATGTTTAATTCAGTGAGTTACTTGCCATTTCTTTATAATTATTTGTGAAATTTGCTAGCAAATTCTGAGTGGAAACTGTTTCTACATCAAATTTTATTCGAACACTTTTCGAAAAGTATTGCTGTTATTTTGTAATTTCACAAAAAAATTACAAAATAACAGCAACTAACACATTTAATTCATATTCATCATATTTTGAAGTAGAAAGACTTTGTAAAATATTATTTAGAAATACACTCACAAATGGTATTTTTCTGTTTTATTTACATCTTTCTATATATACTGTTTTTATAGACTATAATATATATTTATTTGTGTGTGTGTGTGTGTGTGTGTGTGTGTGTAAAAGTGTATAAAAATAATAGAAATATTTCAGATCTCTTACTTTGGACACTTTGCACTCTTTTTTTTTTTTGCGCAGATACATCTGAAAAGGTAAAACACTTTTGCTTTTCATTTAACATCATTGCCATCTAGGAGAAATATGTGAGATATTAAAAAGATCTTAATTTCTTTCATATGGGACAAAACTAAAATCTAGCAAGCTTTAATACCACACAAACACAACAAAACAAACACAACAGAATCCTTTATATTGAAATATTTGGCAGCTGCATAAATGATCGTATTGTGTTTTGTTGTTTAATGTTGTTGTATTTAGACAAAAGATTGGAAAAAAACCTGCAACTGCTTTTGTTCCTGTCGTCCCAAGACAGATGAGTGGATGTAAAGAGAGGTAAAGAAATACAATGGCAGATGGGAGTGTGTATGTGTGTGTGTGTGTGTGTGTGTGAGCGGTCAGTGTGGACACTAATTGCTGCTCAGGCGTTAATGGTTAGGGCACAGCTGTGTGACTCTGCTGAGTATTGATCACCAAGCAACTTTAGCTGATCAGACCCCAGCCAGCCAGACAATACAGAACACACACACACACACACTTACACGAGTACATTCTGCTGATTTCAGGTCCAGAAGCTGAGACGGTACACAGGTCAATACAGATCGCATTTCCAAAATGCACAAGCTCCTTGTGTCAGCTCTGGCTTCTGATTGGTTGATGGGTCTGATTGTTTCTGATTGGTCCTTAGGTGCATCTCATTTGACAGAGAAACGTTTTTCAAAACCTTTAACCTCAAGTATTGAACTTTGGTGAGTAACTCGTCTATACAATTTCTGGTGTGCTATTTCTTTTCTAAGCGATCAGACTTAAACTTTACACTTGGCAGACAATAAAACAAGCATAGAAATACCACAGACGTACACTTAAGGAGGAACCCGAGGAGCCCAAAATATCATAGAAACTTGAAGTTGGCACCTAGCAGCCACCACCTCAGACAAGCTCTACTGAAATCTACTTAATAAAATGTAAAAATATATGCATTACAAACTCCTTATCAGATCTTTAATCAGGTTTAAATGTGTTCAATTCAGGATTCAAGCATCACTGAAAGAAGTGACCCGAACACACAAAGTTGTTGAAGAGACATAATTTTGTATGTTTGAACATATCTGAGCATCTGCCTAAACATATTTATGCCAGAAGTGTTTTTGGGACATGTGTTCCTGTCGTGTGTGTGTGTGTGTGTGTGTGTGTGTTTTCTCCCTCAGGCAGACTGCTGTACCAGACCCAGACTGGTGTGCACATTTTCTCCTCCTTTCTCTCTCACTCTCTCTATTCGTCCTCACCTCCATAGTTTTTCCTAATATGTAACATGCCTCTGACATTATTTCCCCAACAGATCACTGCTTCTGTCAATCACAGCATTTTGTCTTAGACTGGGGCCTCATTAAACACTCTCTCTCTGTGTCGCCCTCCTCCATCCACCCTCCTTTACCATTCCCTCTCTTTCTCCCCTTACACCACTTTTTTCAGGTTTAGGTGTATAAAAGCCTCTTGTGGAGGTTCCCCATAACAAATCAGGCCTCTTGTGCCCCTTTTTCAATTACAGGGTGTTATGTGAGATAATATACATCAGATAAATTTTTGTAAAAGACAAGAACAAAACTACATTGTTAACATTATAATTAAAAAAAATGCCTATAGTTTTTTTTTTTAAGCTATAGTTAATTTCTTTATTTAATAATTAAAATATAAATAATGTAATAATTGTAGTAATAGTAGTAAATACATTAAATATTTAAAAATTGCATTTACAAACATCATATGAATTGTGTTGAATATTTAATTATTCTTTAAATATTACAAAATACAAAACTAGATTGCTCATATTATAATTCAACAAAGTCTCTGCAGCAATGTTTAAGCTATAGCTAAATACACACTTTTAAAAAAAATAATTTAACAATTAATTATAACTTAATAATAATGGATACATATTATTATTATTATTATTATTATTATTATTATTATTATTATCAAATAAAAAGTACATTTTTAAAACATAAATTATTTCATAATGAATTTTATTCATTAAATGTTTAAACAACTTAAAGGGTTACTCCACTCCAAAATGAAAATTTTGTCATTAATCACTTACCCCCATGTCGTTCCAAACCCGTAAAAGCTTCGTTTGTCTTCGAAACACAATTTAAGATATTTTTGATGAAAACCGGGAGGCTTGTGACTGTTCCATTGACTGCCAAGTAATTCTCACTGTCAAGGCCCAGAAAAGTATGAAAAGCATCATCAGGATAGTCCATCTGCCATCAGTGGTTCAATCTGAATTTTATGATGCGACGAGAATACTTTTTGTAAGCAAAGAAAATAAAAATAACGACTTTTTTTCAACAATTCCTCTCCTGTCTGTCTCTCCGCGTCACCGTAGAGCCATTTTGGATATTATCCACTAAACGCAAACTGCGTACGCTCTTCTGTATCAGCCGCAACACAAGGATGCGCTATTTTCGTTCAGATCAAAGCATATCAAAACGTAGAATATGTATCCTTGTGTTGCAAACCTAATCCTTGGGTTTGGAACGACATGGGGGTAAAGTGATTAATGACAAAATTTTCATTTTGGGGTGGAGTAACCCTTTAAAGCAGCTTGTGATGGCACAAAGACGCTATATCAAATTCTTTAGATACGCTGTATAAAATATCCTCTGGAAACATCACATTAGAAAAAAAATAATAAAATTATTAGTAAAATAGTTATGTAGTAAAATAGTCAATTACGTCATCATTCAGCTCTCTAGTAAGTGGAAATGCAGGCCAGTTCTGAAAGAGCTCCACAAATCCCCTGTCCCGAGAACCAGTACCATTTCTGTCGAAAAAGGGTAGTAGGCTATGCATGTTTTACCTCTCTTGCTCTTTCCATCCCCACGTTCAGCTCTTTGATGTTGGCATACAGGCTCAAGTTTCCCCGGGAGGAGGTGAGGGGCGGAAAAGGAGTGTGGGGTGGGGGTCTGTGGTGGTGGGTTTCAATCTGGCTTCTGATTGGTTGAAGATTGACCACACATGGCCAAGGATGCTGTTGTTGTCTTTACCTGACCTAATGCTCACTCGCTGACAGATATGTGATCGCTATTTTGTTTGTTTCTTTGTTTGTTGTGTCTCCATTCTACTCCAGACGTCTCCTTGTGTGTTCATTACCCTTTCTCGACACTCTCTCTCTCCTTCCCTATCTAAAATTCATACATTCCCACATTCTTTCAAGACAGCCCTAATTAGGAACTGTCATCTTTGCCGATTTTAATTATTAATTAAAAACAGGAAGGAGAGAGTGAAAAAAGCACATTTCAAATCAGGCCATGTAGGAACACACACGCACACACACACGTACACGGCTTGCCTGATGTCTGAAGGCTGTGGTCTCAGCGATGCTGATTAAAAACGTATTAAAACATTATAAATGATTAATGTGGATTCAGTTCTGAGTGGCAGTTATTGGTTTTAACACAGGTAATGCAGCCTAATGACACGGGCACATGTGGACCCTTCGTCCATGTCATTATTCCTCCATGTCAACAACCACACAGAGAAAGAGAGAGAGAGAGAGAGAGGACAGGCCGTTACATCAGAGCATTTTCAAGTCATCCATCAGCTCGCCGTAGCTCAATCAGAGACGCTGAGGTGCTGTTACGTGCCCCCAGACAGGCGTCGGGGTGATCGGCGCTAATAGATTTCCATAATGGACATGAGCAGAGGATGTGCGGGTCACTTTGCAGAAGCTTCGCTTCAGTTTAGAGCCTGAAAGTGAGTCTGTCACCAAAATAACACCAATGAATGCCAAGTTGGTAGGGACTTCAAAGGAAACAATCAGAAATGAGATCTCTTTAATATCTCATTTAAAATTGTTTCTACTAGACTGCAATGAGATTGCATAGAGAACAAGCTGTGATTATGCTTAATCTCATATGTCTGCATCTACAATTAAGGATCTCAAATATGCCTCAGACTGTGCTAATTTACACTAAATTAACAGGAACGTTTTATTGCTCATTTGATGCTCTTTTATTAATCAGGGAACCTAATGGCATTTAATCATCAAGTAACTTTGTTTTAAGCTTAAACTTCTTAGGAGAAATAAAATTAGACACAAGTTGATTGGCAAATCTGAGTATAGTTCAAGACACTGTTGAGATTTCTTTAAATTCTTTGAATGTGAGATTACTTGGGCCTTTTTCTCCCATAGACTCATACTGTGCTCATATTTACTAAATCACCAACCTAGAGGAAATTTTTATTGCAAATTGGTTGCTCTTTCATTGCTTAAGGAACTTGGAGTGTCACTGAAACCTCTTAGGACTCTCAGGAGAAATAATAAATAGACAAAATGTCTGATAAATCTGAGGACAGATTGAGACATTGTTGAGATTTCTTCTTAAACTCTACATATGTGAGATTACTGGGGCCTTTTTCTCACTCAGACTCATTCTATGCTCATATACACCAAATTACCAATCTTGAGAAAAGATTTATTGCTCATTGGTTGCTCTTTCATTGCTCAATGAATGGATTTTCACTGAAGTATCAACTGTTTCTGCAAATCCGTGCACAGTTCGAGACACTGAGATCTCTTCTTAAACTCTGCATATGTAAAACTACTGGGGTCTGTTTCTCAGGAGATTGATGAAAGTGTCTTTATTTGATCTCCAGTTAATCTCATTGCTGTCCAATAATGTCATGAGCTATGAAAGAGCTTCTGAACAATAAAATCCTCAAAAGAGAACAGCAAATAGAGTGGTTGTTACAAGCAACGTACTACATTTTATTCCTAATGCATAATATATGTTTCTAAAGTGAATACGAGTGTTAAGTAGTTACCACGCATGAAAAAAAGACAATGGCAGACAGGGAAGCATGCATAGAGAGAGAGAGTAAAGGTGCATTAGTGCTACCCGGTGCACCGTACGGCAAGAGCGAGGGGTCGGTCATTAAGAGACAGAAGGGCAAACGCAAGAGCTAAAACAACAGAGCGGGTGAAATGAAATGACAAATGAAGAGAAGTCGGATTAGGTGCCGTGCCGTCCAGAAATGACGTGAGTGCCATATTTGTGAAACAATAATGCGGCTGGCAGCACGGATTCTTGTTCCTGATTCATCTACGGCCGTATGGCGTAGCTTTGTCAGTCTGCGCGTGGTATAAATTATTCAGTCTGAGAGATGGCAATTACAGAACCCTGCACAACCAAAATGAATATTTTATAAGGACTAAAACTGCACCGGAATGAATCATACACACACACACACACACACACACACACACACACAGGGAGTGTGTTTGTACATGGCAGGACCAGAGGCCTTTGGTGCTTTCATATTGTTGACTGAAATCCAGAGAATTCTAATAAGCAAATATATTAGAGGTTTACATTGTCACCGTTTTGCCGGCCGTGCCTGTGGACAGATCCCAGGAAAAGGGATTCCGACTAGGAAACTCATAAATCCACAATCTGAAAGGGAATGCCATTCCTTTCAATTTAAATTGACAATTAAAGCAGCATTTAAAATTGAAATGGAACATCATTCACAAGCTATTTTACTTTTGTAATCTGATATTTAAGAGTGAAATTCAAGGAGAATAAATTTAGTCTGAGACTTGATTTCATCAATCAGGAACTGATTAGATCGTTAAAATTGCGGAACCGAAATAAAAGAATCCTGACGTCAGCTCACATTTTGATGGAAGATTATGAACACCAATAGTTTTAAATTTTAAATAACGTCCACTAATGAATGGTGCAAAATAAGAGCAGGATTGTGCATTAAGAAAGCAAATGTAGTCAGATTTCATGCTGATGTATTTAATATCTGCACTGTTTTAAAAAAACATTGTTTATTAATGCAGAGAAACACTGTCTTGTTTTGACCCCTGTGAATGTACTCTTCGTCTCTTGCCAACAAGAAAGAGAGCAAGTGAGCGAGAAAGATGGAAAAGAGGTAAAAAAAAAGACAGAGAGAAAGAGAGAGAAACACATTGAAAGGCTAATGGAGGCGGATTATACTGCCAGCCTACCCGAAGCATCGTCTGATAAAGGTTTTGTCTGTTGAGTTTCCTGCAAAAGTCCAGCTTTATAATGCTGAAACAAAAAATAACATTGTTCTTTAGGCTTGCAGGAGCAAAGCAACCTGCTTGAATGGGTATTGTGTGAACAGAGGCAGTGATACCTAAAGCCTTTGTACAGCAGAGGCAGGTCAGGCCTATGACATCACCGCAACACAAGCAGGCCTCTGTGCGGCCCGCTCCAGCAGGAGCTCAGCATGGTGGGAAAATACGTCAGGAGAAAGCTTTTTTTTTTTTTATCTGAGCACTCTCACACACACACACATTCATGACGATGGGACACACACACAGAGGACAACACATATGGGGGCTTTTTTTTTTTTTTTTTTTTTTTTTTTTTTAAATCACACCCAAAATAATATTTTAATGCTCAGAGGATGCTCTTTTATAGTCCAGGAGACATAACTGTGAACTCTTGAAGTATAATCATTGTTTTTCCTGAAATTACATGAAAAATTAATAATGTTTAGTGCAGTTTGAGATATTGCAGAGATCTCATCTGAAACACTGCTTTTTTTTTTTTAGATAAAAATCTTAATTTCCTTTCGATTTGATCTAATTACTAATCTCGATTTGATCTAATTAGTTGATATATTAAAGATATTTGTTTTTTATTAATTGTTCTCCTTAAGTGACACAAATGCACATTTTGTTGCTCAGAAGTTGCTCTTTTATATCTAATGAAACTTAGATGAAACATAACTAAGAACTCCATGAAGTTAAAACATCCCATGAGAAAAAAAAAACAAAGAAAAACAATGAGAAATAGACTTTTTTTTTAGACTTTTTTTTTTTTTCAAACCTGAGCACGGTTTGAGACATTGCTGAGATTTCATCAAAAAAAAATAAATAAATAAATAAATAAAATGAGTGAGAACTCCATGAAGTATTCACTTTGTCTAATCTAAAATTCCATAAGAAATAATAATGGTGGAAGAAATATTTTTGGAGCACAAACCTGAGCACAGTTTGATATATTGTTGAGATCTCTTCTGAACTGCTGTTTTTTTTTTTTTGTTTTTGTTTTTGTTTTTTTTTTCCTGTGGGATAAAAATCTTCTGTATTTCCTCTCCAATTGATCTCATTACTGTCTAGAAAAAACAACTGATATACTAAAAAAAAAAATCAAATTTATAATTTTTCTCTCCTAGGTAACACAAATGCAGTTTTATTGCTCATAGATTGCTCTTTCATTGCTCACAGAACTTATAGGAGTTCTCAGTTATGGATCATTTTAGCATCAACTTTGTCTCAGATGTGTCTACTAAAGATACATGACATAAATCTTGGCAAACCTTAATGTAGTTTGAGGCGAGCCATTTGCTCTCTATTTAACCTCACTGATGTCTAGAAGAAATAATCAAGACATTAAAGAGATATTTTTTTCTTTCCTATCTGACCCACCACCTTCAAATAAAATGCTCATTTAAGCAGCAACAGATGAACTACGAGTTCTGTGAGGAAGCAGCGAGATAACAGAATCCGACTCGTACGCTTTTAAAGCGAACGGGAGAGAGAGGGAATGACAAAGTGCTTGCAGCACAGCGGGATAAATGGTCTGAAGTGGAGTGAAATACAGACAGGGAAGGAAGCGGAGAAGGAGACATGCATTCCAAAGCTGCTGTCCCTCTGATGGCTGTTACCCGTATAACTGACACCGCTGCTTTTGCCTGTCTGCGCAGGACACATGGGCTTTCAAACAGGGTTATAGGCAAATAATAAGGATGCTCTCGCTCACAGGACTGACATGCAAGCATCCTTTACTACAGAAAAAAAAAACAAAAAAAAAAAAAAACAAGACGGGTGGGGGGAAAAACGCTTCTCTCCATGGAGAAAACAGCAAGTTGTCAGGTTGATTTTGTAGAGCAGTAGTTGAGGCAAGAGCCTACAGCATTGGCCTCTGTCTTTCCTGTCGCAGGTACACAAATGTGTCAGCATACATGGAAATGCGGCTCCTTCAGGGGCTGCCACACGCATGCTGGGGTTTGGGGGCGATGAGCTGGAGGGTTATTAAAGGATCGCATAACTCTTTCAGCTGTATTAGAATGACAAGCCACAGGGAGAGGTGGTTTCCAAACCACCGCGTGCCACTAGAGGGCTTTCGGCTCAACAGGAGAGGAAGCACAAACAGATCACATCGTTTTTGAATGATAAAAGGAAATATGGTTCCAAACTGGGCATGCAATGGTAAAAGTGTGTCAAGCAGTTTATATACCATTTTAGTCTACTGTCTTGCCACATATCTGTGACAATAAATTTGAATGTAACTCAAGAGGATTTACTTTTAATGCCAGATTTAAAATTTGTTTGCTCTGAATGATTTTAGGATTTGGATTGCATGCATAAATCTGCAAATAAAAAGAGGAAGTGATTAAATTAAGTACATTCAATTATATATATATATATATATATATATATATATATATATATATATATATATATATATATATATATATATATAATATATATAATGCATGCTAAAATTATATATTTATTTTTTAAAAAAATAAATAGTACTACTATTACAATAAGTGCTATCTATTTGGGCCATTCTGCTTTGCTCTGATCAAAATGTTCTGATGAACTCTGATGGGTGGCGCAACAATGGTTATTACAAACGCCCCACGTACATGTTGAGGTCAAAGGGCATGGTTGATTTAAACCTTGCCTTTCTCTTCTCATTTTAAGATCTATTTGCAAACATTACACCCTGCTGGCCTGATTATCTGAAGTCAATCAGAAACCCTAATCACACAGAACGACTCCCTCACATCTATCAGAAGAGCCGGCGAAGAAGAAAAAAAGCTAAATCTTGTTACCTAAGTACAATAGCAGTGCTCGGGCCTGGGAAGGTCGGGGCCTCCCTGGAGGAAACGGCCCCATTAATTGCCACTGTAAGTGTGGATCCAGCACAGGGTGGGATTCAATACATTGCCGTTTATCCTGGAACCCGCTGTCACGGCGCCGGGTCACGATCCCAAACCGTCCCATCGAAATCACCAAGGAGAAGCAATAATGAAAATTTCTTCATGTATAAAATCCTTAATCAAAATGCTGTCGGTGTCATCTACCGGCAGCACTCGCGACTTAAATTAATATACAACAGAACCTTTGGCAAAATTAACATGCCCTCTTTTGACATGCGATTCCCAACCTCAGTCTAGATGAAGGGATGAAGGGAAGAAAGACAAGGAAAAAAAAAAGAGAGAAACAAACAGAAAATAAATAAAAAACTCTAACAAGCTCGCAATAGGCCTTGCAATTGAATCTCTTTTCACTTATTAACTTTAAAACAAGAAAAAAAAATCCAATTATTGGCCGATTTTTCGCTGTGTTTATGGTGTGGATTTGTTGATGTAATGCTTCCTCTATCTGTCCCAGGCGGATATTAGCGAACTCGCCCTCCGAGAAACAACAGTTTCAGCAAAACACCACGGAGTAATGCAGATATTCACACTTTTAATGACCTCAGGGAGCACATCTAGCGTACGGCGGCGTGCTACGAACCAAAGCGCAGACTCGTAGACTATCTAGCTCCCCTCCACTGCTGACACGGCTGCATCGCGCAAATAAAACCCGTGTTTGATAAACAAGAGCTCTGCTATGAAATGCAATAATACTACAAGGGACACGCCGCCGTAGCAACGCCTGAGGGACTGCCAAAGTCTCTCCTCAACTTTTCATTTAACAATTGGACCGTTCCAGTGAGTGCGTCTATCCGAATGCACTCGCGTGTACTTAGCACACCTCGGCTTGGGCGGTTATCTGGAAATGTGTTCAAATTGGCCACTTTCTTTGTGGAGCGTCACGGTGATCATTGATTTCACAAACGTCGGCCCCAACAGACCGAACATCAGCTTTTCTCGTGCGCGCAGAACTCTCAATTTACCACGAGACAGGTCTCAGACTATGACGCCGGGTCCCATCTGCATGCTTGCAGATTAAACATTCAATTTGTTCCCCGATAGGCCACGAGTCCCGCCACTTACCATACAAATGAAAAAAAAAAAAAGAAACGTCAGACTTGCGTCTCTGCCTCCGTCCCCCAGTAGCCTTCTATTGATGCAATATTTACTTCAGGGGAATCGCGACACGTGGCGTATTTATCTTCATGAAAAATGAGCATCTGAAATTGAAATCACCTTTTGAATGGGGTGCGGATACAGCCCGCCGCTAATATGCTTCATGAACTATAAAATTTAGTCACACGGTACGGCTGTATTACTGCCGAGGGTTTAGCGCATGCTCACGCACACACATCAGGCAAATTTTCCCCGTGTTAAGCTGCCGCAAGCTCCGGCAGTTGATTCAGTGTGATAGTCATTACGCTTACATGACGGTACAAGTCAGCCCTGTCAGATTTATGCCCCTCTCCTCCGTTTCTGCTTTAATCTCACCCTCAATAAGCTATTTGCACTTGCTGCCTCACGCAGGCAAATTGAAATAGGGTGCAAATTTGCGGTTCTTAAATCTGAACAAGTACAGACACATATTTTTCACCTGCCTCCCCTCATTTTCTCACAAGTAAACACAATACGCATCCTCCGTCATGCATTTATGCCTCCAAAAAGATTTGTCTTTCTTCTTTTTGTTCCCGCTCTCTCACTTTCTCTCCAGCTTCGCGGTGAGAAAATAATACACCGCTAAACAGCTGTCGGCTAAATCCATGAATGCTTGCGTAACTCGACAGAAAACAACATTTCCTCTTTAAAAATAAATAAATAAATATCATAAATCTCACTGATTGGAATTTGCGTGGCAATTATGCTTTCTAAAACACTTAGTGCAATGTAGCGTGAATCCTCTCTTAAAGAAATTAGGGTGATGATGGTGCCGGTTTGGGAAGTGAAATACAAAACCGGTGTTATGAATGAGAGCGCAGGTATATTTCCCCAAACGCTAGGTGACATTTAGCGGACGGGAACGTTTACGCCAGAACTGGTCTAAAAGTCATCCAGGTCCGGCTTTAGCGTTAAGATCTAAGGTGGGCCATGGGATTCTCACGGTGGGCCGAGGTGTCATTCGAAACAAGGAAAATCGCAAAAAGTGGTTTTTAATAAAGCAATACAGCGAAAAGGGGATATTTTATTTCAAATTTTTCGCTCAAACCTTATAATGAAACCAGTTAAAATTCCATCAAAATGCTAAAAATAATGCTAAATATAAGCATTTTTGCACTATGGCACCCCACTGTAGATCTAGA